>BCLH01000698.1:101334-115421 GCA_001602315.1 Zoysia pacifica
GGGAGAACATGATGACTGGGGGAACGAGCTCCTCGCGGACTCCGGTGACGCTAGCTGGGTGGAGCCAGATCTCGACGGTCTCTCCTTCACTACTCGTGACTGCGCGTCTGTGGTCGGACTCGTCCTTCAACAGGGAGAGGCTTGAGGTGGAGGTACCCGAGCTAGAGGAGAGGGCTAGGGAGGAGGAGGTGGCAGAGGGCCTGGTGGCGAAGGAGCGGCGCGTGGTGGAAGCTGCCGCTGGTGGTGGGGCACGGGCAAGAAGGGGCGACACTGGTAGCGGGTCGGGACTCGAGACACAAGCAGAGGCAACAGGGAGGGGACGGTAGATTCCGACAATTTCTACGATTTTGGGTCTGAATCGAAGCAAGCTTCCGCTACAAGCTATCGGAAATGGGCTAGAATCAATAATTCAATTCCTTAGGCTTGCCAAACAGATTGAGATATGGAATCCAATTCAGGTCATCCAAACAGGCCTATTGTTATCCATTTTAAAAGCTACCTTGGACTCAAACAACCTATCAGTTTAACACAAAATGCACAAAAAGAAACACAAGCAGCACGACAAATACATTTGTTTCTCATCTCAAAAGCTTGACGTTCATTGTTTGGGGCTTCGGCTTATCATTTCATCCATTCCCTGGAATTCAAAAAAAAAATGTACTTATAACATACCTCATGCCATACTAACAGGGCCATATATTTAAACTATACCCTACAGTTTTAAAATATTGAAGCCATTGACTTCTAACATCAACAGTGACTATTCATTTTATAAGAAAAAAAATCAAATGTGTAAAATTATTAGTCATGTTTCAAATACCACTAATGATGAAGTAAATTATAACAAAATATATTATATTTATCATACTTTTTTAATAAGACGAATGACCAAAATTAATGTTAGAAGTCAACTATATCGATATTTTACAACAGGAGGGAATATAAAACACGGCTGGACATTTAGCGTAGAGCCCTAAAAAGTAAGAAAAACATATCTCAACTCTCAAGACAACTTAGAGCATCTCCAACCAATTCTTTATTTTTACTCCCTATAACTATGAATAAAGGATTCTTCATCCTCTTTTTGCTCTTTATTGTCCACCATACTCCAACCGATTCTCCAAATCAGCTCTCTGTATCCCATTCAATTATATTTAATTGCTATTTAATAACTAACATTTTCAAAAGCAAACAGGCAGCAGCGCAAACAAGCAAGCAAGAAAGCGAGCAGCAGCACACAAGCAGCTAAAGCAACCAGCGTGAGCAATTCAAGCAAGCAGCGGATGGGAGCAGGGTCAGCGCTCGCCACAGACTCCTTGCGCAAGCGGCCAACACAGGCAACCAGCTCACATGCTGAACGGACACAGGCGACCTCGAGCGACGCCGGTGCAACCAGTAGACGACACGGCGTCGAGTCATGGCCTGGGGACGCCGCGGCCTCCGAATCTCCGATGCTGCCGCTCGACCCTTCTGCCAAGATCTGGGCAAGCTCTACGCTCCTATCACTCAATCCATCACAAATCCAGCCAAATCAAGAACCTAAAATCTGTGAAGAGGGGCGGACGAAGTTTCACGTAGATGGCGTGAATGGCAAATCAAGCACAGTGGTTGCCGATACTGATTGGATTTCATTCTCTAATTCTAGCAAGTGGAGAGGATGACATAGAGGATTGAACAGTGATGGTGAACCCGATGAAGCACCGGTGGGAGAGTTTTTTTCACCCATATTCTCTAAAAAAGGAGGATAGAGTACCATTTACTAAACCGGTTGGAGATGCTCTTATTTTGTCCAAAGTCAGTTTGCATCCATTCTAGTCTCCTGTATACTCAGAAACCATTACCCAGTGTCCAAACCTAAATAACTCATAAGGCATAACTTGGCAAACCAGCTATGTTTTGAAGCCAAAGGCTGAAAAATCTACCATTTTGTGTTCAACTTGTTATGGCACACTTTCGGACATAGCTATTACCTAGAAATATCCTGCTACAGTTGCAATATTTACATGTACTTCCTTGTGCAAATCTAATAGACTATGGACTTGGATTCTATCCTAAATCTTTCTTTGAGATGTAATTCTCAAATTAGTTTTATTGTTAACTGACTATATAGTCAGGGTTTGAATAGATCAAGGAGAATCGGACAAAGTTCCTAAATGTCCTTCCTCGCAATGAAGCATTTTTTCAAACAAACATTTTGATAGTAAGAAAAATTGATCATTCAGACATCATCATCTCAAACAGATATAAGATTATCACAAAGGAAGCTTCCAAACCTGAGGGCCATGACGAACAACATAGTTTAGGTTCATTTACATGCTTCACCGCAAGCCCAATCATCCATGATCCTACACTAACATCGTCATGTGCATATATCCGGAGAACAGACCTATCATAAAAAAGAATCCATCAAGGAAGAATACTTATTAATATTTGTCATGTCTTTTCAATCCTTGCTTCTGAAGAATATATAACTTGTATACAATATAGAGGTTACATACTTGTTTATTGAAATGAACTGAGCTATGGCCTTTGATATGACAAACATTTCACCAGAAGCATGTTGGAAGTACCTATCATTTGATATGGAACTAGGTGAGTCGCAGCATGCATTACCTCAAATGTTTCATTTAATACATAAACAATGTATCTAAGAGCCATCGATATTTCAGATGCAAGCATCACTTAAGCATGTTGGAAGTACCTATCATTTGATATGGAACTAGGTGAGTTGCAACATGCATTACCTCAAATGTTTCATTTAATACATAAACAATGTATCTAAGAGCCATCGATATTTCAGATGCAAGCATCACTTACGATTTGCCATCACCAAATTTCCACCAATCTGGCTCATACCACTTATGAGTTCAGTTTTAAGGAAGATTGTTAAAAAAAAATTGCACAAAAAGAAAAACAGCACATAATGTTAAAAACAACATGTTCTCAAAATGAATTGACATAAACTCACGATTCAGAGAACACCTCGCCGGATTTCATACAGCCAATATATACACGTGGCTTATCCCAGTGAGTTTTGAGCATTGCACTCAAAAGTATCTCCACAACTCAATATGTTCTACCACGTTAAAGTTGACTAGCGTCATAAGATGTAACACTGATATAAAAAATAACAAAAATAAATCCTTGAAAATGCATCAACTGCCATGGTTTGAATGTCACTTCCATATTTTCTACCTTGACTATTTGCCCTTCAATATTCAGTATGATGATCCGCTAATATCTATAAGGTCAAGAGATATGAATTACAAGCTTATTTTGAGTGCGAACACAAATCTAGCTGAGTTGGTTAGTTGGCTCTCGACACTCCATGGGAGCGAATTTCAGGCTGTGGTTTAAAAAATCCCCTCGTTTGTCATGCACAAAAAAACAGGTGTAGAGGCTGGCCTAGGTCGTTTGTCGCTCACACGTGCTATGGTGCCACTGTGTAAGGGTGGGGCAGGGGTTCAAAGAGTTTCTCTACCTGCATAAGAAAGTCTTCTTCCTAGCAAAATGCCCAAGGCTGTCTTACCACCCGAAGGTCAACTTTTTTATAAGATTATTTCAGATACAAATACCTTCATCACTTAGTTTCATTTTTTTTAGAGAGAGATACAATAGGGGAAGCCCCTAATGGGCGGCCTGGTGAACGTAGCTCTCGCTTTGGGACTTTTGTATGTAGTCGTTCTCTGCATTTCTACAAGAGGCGTTTTCTAGGACTCAAACCCGTGACCTAATCATCACTGGCAATAGCTTTACCGCTACGCTAGGGCTGGGGGGAGTCCCTACTGTGGTAATATACTAATAATTAACTAAAAGAACCTGAAGGTCCTACAGAGACTGCTATATTGTTGTGGAACAGTGCCGAGGGCCTCAGCCTACGGCATGGAAAGAGAGACCCTAGTCTTGTTCTTTCTTTCTTGCCTTCTCTCTACCCGCAACTGCTTTTATAGCCATAGACGCTAGAGACAACTAACCTTAACAGACTAACAATCTGACCTAACAAACTAACAACTTGATCTTATTTAAACCTTAACAGACTAACAACCTGATCTAACAAACTAACGATCTGATCTTATCTTACTAACAAACCCTAACAAACTAACAGATAATTGCAGCTGTTGCTGCCATAACATTACTCCCCTCGACGAAAGACAGCTCGTCCTCAAGCTGTATCGGAAAGCTCATCCCTCCAGGTTCCCACGGAAAGATGCACCTTCTCCTTGATTCTCAAGGGAGAAAACAACTTCCTCCTAGTTCCCATGAAAAAATGCCTGATTTATTTCCATTCTTAAGTACATAGAAGGATCCATTGATCATCAACCTTTCAAGGATAATCACAGTTACCACAATGGTAGCTCTATTCTCTTCAGGCTCCTTAGAGGACAACATGGCGAATTGCTTCACGAAGGCAGGCTTCACCTCCTCCGAAATAAGATCGCTGTCCTCCAAGAAGGAGCTGCTGTCATCTTGAATAGAGCTGCTGTCCTCCAAGAAGGGGCGGCTGTCATCTTGAATAGGGTTGTCCTCCATAGCAGGACTGCTGCACTCCAGATCAGGAATGTTGTCCTCCACAACTATGATCTGTGGCACTGGATCCAGCAAACCATCACAGCACGAGATTGCAGCTTGATTGTCAAAATTTGCCTCCACACGTGCAATCTGCACGTCAATCATCAAGCCTGGTGTTGATGATGGCGGTCTGCGCCAAGGCTAGATCTAGCTTGGCAGAGAACGTGGCTGCCGGATCGTTGCGAGAGTTGAAGATGGCGATCTGCGCCAACATCAGATCCAATTTGGCAGAGAAGGTGGCGTCCTCAGGATCGACGGTGCCGGCAATTGAGACGATGCGCCGAGGTGGTCTTTGAATACCAATTGTTGTGGAAACAGTGCTGGGGGCCTTAGCCCACGGCATGGGAAGAGAGACCCTAGTCTTCTTTCTTTCTTGCCTTCTCTCTTTACTCACAGCTGCTTTTATAGCCACGGGCGCTGGGGACAACTAACCTTAACAAACTATCAACCTGATCTAACAAACTAACAACTTGATCTTATCTAAACCTTAACAAACTAACAACCTGATCTAACAAACTAACGATCTGATCTTATCTTACTAAAAAACCCTAACAAACTAACAGATAATTGCAGCTGTTGCTGCCATAACATATATATACCTCTGGAGAAGCTACACTGCACTACACAACTAATAATGGTAGCAATATGTTTGGTTAAATTATTGTGCGTAGCAAATATGGAATTATTATAGGTTGTACAAAACTATGCAATAAAAATGGCACAAAACTAATAATGGTACAGCACAGATTGCACGTACCAACATTTATGTATATATCATCATTGACCTTGGCATAAAATGCAGCATCAAATGTCTCTGCGGCATTGGCAAAGAAACTTTTTGTCTTTGTAGGAAGCTCTTCATCGGACTCTACATGATCGTCCTGCAATGCCATTTAATAGTCAAGAACTGAAGGTAAAAGAACTAGGTAAGAAAGTGTTTTTCTGTCACAAAATGATCTTTCATAAGTTCTGAGACAGAATGATATTTTGAGTATTGTATCAAATTACTATGTAACTGATCACAGAACAAACTTCTTAAGCAGAAAATATGCACAGAAAACAGGAACAATTGTGAATGAAAGTATGCTTCAAAAAGAACATGAATGGAAGTTTTAGGTTTGCAGTACAGACTTACCAAGATAAAAAAAATCCTTGGTACTCCTATTTTCATCATCAATCTCCCTGTCAAAAGTATTCCCCCCACCCCCCCCCATTTGCACTGCATAAACGAGAAGATTGAGAAACACGTATTAACTTAATACGACAATTACTGTATAACAGTACACATATACCTTCTTCGAACTATGAAACGTACTACAATGCCTTGTTCTTCTAGTATTTTCAGCATTGAACATGTGCAACAAATGAAAATCAATCCATAGAGACAGCTGGGAAAATTCTACTTAAGCACAGGCTGGAATATACAAATAAAAAAGGGTGTGCGTAAGGAGACAATAGCCTACCCAACAAGACTCACGAGATTATCCTTGTACAGGCGTTTGTGCCCTACATGCAGCAAGTGAAAGATGAATGTATTGAGCCTTGAGGCTGGGGTTCAAGGAATTACAAAGTGTTCAGCCTTGTGCGTGGAGTGTTGGAGAGTGTTGCGTGGGCTAGATTTCTGCGTGCAATTGAGCTTACTTGCCTTTTTCCTTCTCTAGTCTAAGAGGGTCCCTGGCGCTGCGTTATAGACCTGGTCCGACAAGGGTTTCAGGGTTCTGGCCCGATGCTCCATCCCATCAAGGCACCCTATAGAGGGCGGTTGAAACAGTGCTGATGTGAAGAGCCCATTCCGTTCCCACATCAGGTGGTTGGTCATGTCCTTCTGTACCCAACCGGCAACCGTATCAGGGCCTGGCGTCCTCAGGTCAATATTCCCCAACCCAGAGGTCGGATGGTGGGCGCACATGCTCCCACTAACCCTCGGGAGGTCGGGAGATGTGGGTCTGATGGGTGTCCGAGTTCCTTAGTTTGATACTTAGGGAAAGTCTCATATGGACATCGGAGATCAACCTACCGAGGGTCGAGTACCCCAACGCTGGGTACCCGACAAAAAATAATATAAGAAAAGACTCCACAATCACATTACTTCATTGCAGGATAATTAGAACTAGAATGTTAGCTTCCAGCTTAGTTCAGCCACCTAAATATGCTCCAGTTGTACTAACTTTACAATAAGGAACTTTGAATTACATCCATTCCGTGCTGTGTTAGTTAATTCAGAATAATATATAATATCTTCATAAATTCGGTAACAGGTGTTTGTACATTCCTCAAAGTAAACTACTTTTGACTGTCTTTACCAGAACATTATCTACCATAGTTTTTTACAAGTGATGTATCATATTTCTAACAGACACGCAAAAGAAGAAATATATTGGCTGACATTCTAATAGTTGGTATAAATATAACTTTTGTCATACTGTCGTCTATTTTATGATAAAATAAGCATTTTATTGAACTACTAATAATTGTGAAATGCAACTACATGTCTAAATATAAGGGCCTGTTGGGCAGGGCTCAATTGTTGGAGCAGGCTATTTGTAGCTAACGCTGGTAATGGTTTGGGTTAGAACCGGTTTTAACGGTTCAGTTTCTTTATGGTTTGGCTTTGGGTGGGCTAAATGGTTTGAGATATCAAATGGGCAAGTTTAGTTTAGGTGCAAGACGAAATCAGTTTGATCTGGATGGTTTAAGTTCCGAATTTTTGGGTCCAAACGGTTCTAATCCATGGGTTTTGAACTGGTTGACATATATGGATTGAGAATTAGTTTGTTAGCTGGAGTAGAGTGGTGGGCAAATCCTTCTTCTCTGCGCTGCGGCCGCCGCTCACTTGCGAACCTCGACAAATCTGGGGGAGATAAAGCGAGTGTTGTCCTACGAAGCCACCGTGCTAACCACCCAGTTGCCAAGCCCGTCGCTGCCGGTCACACCGTGCCGCTGGCCATCCAGCCTACCATGCCACACCGCCTGCGTGCTGTTCCACCATCACCTACCGCGGTGCTGCGTGCCACGCCAACCCGCCGTGCTGGTGCCGGTTGCGCTGCTCGAAGTGTTGCCACACTGCGCCACCTTGTTGTGTCATTGCAATGTCCAAAACAACTGTCTTGCCGTAGTGCCACCCATAACACCGTTTGAAGCCATGGTTGCGCCACCAGCGAAGCCGCGTTGTCGCCGGCCTACTCCACTGCCTGCTGTCGATGCCATGCCGTCGGCTGCTGTGCCGCCAAATGCCGCGCCACCACTTGGCAGCCATGCCGCCCACTGCCACAGCCAGCACCGCGGCTGCTGCCGTCCGCTTCCACTGATGCCGTTGCTGGTCAGGCTCTCGGAGGCTCCGTGCGCCACTAGCACCGAGGCCTTGACGATGCGAAGCACTGCTTAGTCTAAGCATCAAGTTAATGCTTCTGGTCTTTTCAAGCGAAGCAGTCGCTACTCGCTAATGAACTCCCTCAAAAACCAAATGCTCTAGGCAATCTCTCATAGGTCAGCCTGTTATGTGTAGATGGTTTGGAAACCGGTTCCAAATCGGTGGGCTGGTGTGGGTTAGACTTAACTTTTGAATTGGTTTGGTTTAACCTGGTTTAAAAGCAAATACTAGTGGGGTGATTTGGTTGGTCTGACTTACTATAGTATATTAGTTTGGGTTGGGTTTGGTTGCGGTTTTTGACCCGTTGACAGGTTTATTTGTAGCTCCCAAAAGTCATGCAGCTCGAGCCAGGATAGACCAGGTTTGGTTTAGCGTATAGTTCACATTTAGATATGGAAGGCATAAACAACTTTGATTTTGCTGACAAACTGTAGACAGCAGGGTCCCGGAGTAGATCTGTCAAACAACATACATATTCTTTTGTATGGGAGTATTACATGTAAGTGTCAAAATCAAGACATAGGACAAATGTAGGCATAAAGTCCTACCAGTTCGGAGCCATGATTTCCTGATAGCATCACGGTAATTTTTCCTTCCAAAGCTTGTCATTATCAAATAACAATTAAAGGCTTCTTTTTAGAATAAGTGGCATTTGTTTCAGAGGTATATTTCCCAACAAACCCTTCATGCTTCGCTGATGCCAGCTCCATCTCAAGTGATGTTAACCTCTTGCCTTGTTGCCTATACGTACAGGATGACTAGCATTTAAGAGATTATTAAAGCAGTAAAATCCAAGTAAGAAACTGCATGCCAAGTTAAATTCCCTAATTGTTCTTGGATCATGGGTCCTATGGAATCACCATAAATGATGCATGTTTGATGGACATACCCCTAACTTAACTAAGTTGTTGGCCTTTTTCGCCGAAGAGTGCCATCTTTGGGAGCTACGGGGGTGAGGGGGCTATCATTCTTGACAGCTCCTTCTCCGCGGGACTAGATGTTGGCCTTAGGTCATTTTTAGGTTGCTTTGTGAGTGTTTCTGATGTACTGAACTGGACTGCTGTACCAGTTCTTGTCCCATTTTATTTTTCTTAATATAATGAAGCGCAGCTCTCCTGAGATTTTGAGGGAAAAAAAGGGGTTCAATTAACTACCAAACTGTAAAATGCAGTTTTTGCAACATGTTGAATAATTTCTCAGGTCGGATATGAAGATGCTAATATGATATGTAAACAGACCCTACAAGGATAGAATTACCTGCATGCAACAACCCTCAATGTATCGTCCACTGATATTGCGGATTGCCCCTGAACCGGATACAACAAAACAGTTATTCATGCTTTCAACTCGGCAGCAAGGTAGACAGTAGCACTGGAGTGTAAAAAGCAAGATCTCAGTTTAGTACCTGGCCTGTTTGTCTGTCGAGCTCTTTAATCAGGTAAACCCGGTTCTGTGCATCCTGCCACAATCTGAGAAATGAAGCTCCAAGCATTGACTGATACTGCGCAATGGCTGCACGAGCCAAACTAAACAGTAAACAACAGAACCAAAAAACTCAATCTCTGATCAGAACTCAGGTTGTAGGGATTTTTTTTTTTACCACCCAATTCGCCGGCCTTTAAGAATTTACCATTAAATAGGATAGCCTTCACAGGCTCGAGAACAAGACACGAGAAGCTGAACTTTTGTCGACTATCGAGCCAGGACGATCCCGGGATTAAGAATTGCTCCATAGTGACCGCAACACTCCAACCAAACGATTCAGCAGAAGAACCCAAGCAAGCAGCATTTCCATGATAAGAGGAACGCGACGAGTAAGCTGGCGGACTCACCGGCTGGCGACGTAAACAGAGGCCATGGTGGCGAACATGGCGAGCATCATCACCAACATCGGCGACCGCAGTGCCCCCGCGACCGGGGCCGGCCGCCGCGGGCCGTCCCGGATCTGCATCGGGATCTCGATGTCGGCGCCCGCGCTTTCCCGGATCTCGCGCGCCAGCGCACCGCCCTCACCCTCTCACTCAGCAGGGGCCCGCCATGGCCGCCGCAGCCGAGCTCTGTGCCGCCTTCGTTAGCCCACCAGAAGCCGGCGCCGAGGGGGCGGCTTGGGTTCTGGAAACCGCGGCGGTGGGGGCGGCGGCACAGGGAAGTGGAGCCGGCCGGTGGCTCCGTCACCAACGGCTTTATGGTAGTAGTTTTTCTCTAGCAACGATTTGGATTTTGGAGAAACCTATGAAGCCGTAAAGAATGGAGAAGGGGACAGAAGGTTTTGTCCAATTTGTCTGCCCGGGTAACTGATGAGCAAATATGGAAATGTGTGTGATTCTTTATTTTTATCTAAATAAATATGAAATTGTTGAGAAATACTCTCTATGTTCTTTAATTTTAATTGTTGTGGCCGTTTACTTTTAATATCAATTTTGACTATTTGTCTTATTAAAAAATAAATTTAAATATACAAAATTATAAGGTGTGATTAAAATACATCTAATAATGAAGTAAATTATAACAAAATATATGATATTTATCAAACTTTTTTAAATAAGACGTATAGACAAAGTTGAAGTTAAAAATCAATAGCGACAACGATTAAAAAATAGAGAAAGTAAAAAAAATCTTAATATAGTTATTTATGTATGGCAGTTATTTAAATTGCAAAGGTAAAAAAAATTATAGAATTTATCTGTTGAACACCGTTGATTGATGGCTTTATCATGAATACACACACATTTTGATTTTATCCTATACACATCGAAGCATTTTTTTTGTTCGTAGCATAAAATATTGATTATTTAAACTTTTTAGCAACCAGAAAAAAAGGTATAAGAGGAAAATACGTGAGCGTTTTTGAATCTTAGCATTTCTCTTTTCAACTAATAGATTAATCCCTCCGCTTCACAAAAAAAATCATTTTGGACAAGAAAACGGTCTTTAAAACATAACTTTGACTTCTATTTTTTATAAAAATATTTATTAAAAATAACATATTTATATCTTTATGAAAATACTTTTCAAAACAAATCTGACCATATGAGTTTTATATACTAAATTTAACAAATTAAAACTTATTTGGAATTTATATTCCCAACTTTTGATCAAAAATATTATCTAAAAGGACATTCTTTTTAACCGGAGGGAGTCCTTTATTCATACTGATCCCAATTTCCATCGTGACCTCCCCGCAGCCAATCATCGGTGTGGTTTTTCCTAGATACCTGAGTAAAATTCACTCCTACTGTCATGCTTTCCCTGCGCTTTGTGATGGTACGCCACTATATATTCTACTTGGCAATTGCATTATAGCAAGGTTTTTTTTTTATTTCGTTTGAACCATTAAAACCGATGAGAACCAATTTAATAAAAATCATAAAAAAATCCATAAAAAACCGCTTCAAATCAAATTAAAATTTAAACAAAATTTAATCCAAAATCAGTCAGTTTTTCTAGTTTATCTAGCAGTTACACTAGTTTATCAACCGGTTTTCAAATTTCAAAGTTTGAAACTTACCAGTTTTACCAATTATCGACTGGTTTTACCGGTTTTTAAAATTAATATTTTTTTTCTCTAAATTTTCAAAATTTTTGAATTTTTAAAATGAAAATCAGTCATCCCGATTTCACCGAAAATGAAACCAGTTTTGTTAACCTTGCATTATAGACATCGTTCTGACCACCACCTGTCTTTTTGTACTGAGGTCCTGAAACCCTTTTGAATACTCCAGTTCATCATTAAACAATTTTTATCTATATGTTCCGTTGGGAAGCTGAAACTGACAAACCCTCGTAAGAATTTTACAAACTGAAAACAAACAAAATTGGAAAACAAAATGTGATCCTTCTTCAGAAGAGGCTCTGCATTGTCTCGAGGGCGCCGATGTCGAAGCTTTGGTAGTCGAAATTACCCAAGTACTCTGGCCGCATGAACTCGGTGTCTAGCGCCGTCTGGTGCGCGCCACCAGACCTGACCGCGAACGCGGACACCACCTCCTGTAGGTTGCCGTCCAACGGCCAGTTTACCGGGCACGGGTACACGGTATTGGAGTCGGAGCCGACGGTCGAGGCCAGGGACCACGGCGACGGCGCGCCAAGCGGCGGGCAGCTCTCCGGGGTCATCGGCGGGACGGCGGCGTCCGTCGTGGCCACCGTGAGCCGAGCGACGAGGCCCTCGGCGTGCGCGTTGTGCTGCGGCGTCTTCCTGGCGCCGGAGACAGCGGACCTGCGGGTGTGCTCACCGTGGTAGACGACGTCGATGACGGCGGGGTCGCTGTCGGTGCGCTGCACCTGCTTTGTGGCCGGGCACCCCTGCGAGCTGCGATAGGTGCATCGGTGGTACGCGCGGGGGTGGCGCGCGCCGAGGATGTCTTTCTGGCCGTACTTGCGCCAGCTGTGGCCGTCGTCGGCGGGGCCCTTAGCGGCGCCGGCGGCGCAGCTGACGCGCACCTGGCCGGACCACCGCGCCGTTGCCTTTCGCTTCATGGGACTGCAACCACTGCCCCGGAACGGGCCGGAGCCGGCGTCGCTGAGCGGACTGGGCGCACCGGAGCACGGCGGCGGCGGCCATGCCGATGGAACGGTCGGTGAGCGCGACGATCTCCGCGACGAGGCGGCGGCACTGGTCGACGGAGTAGGAGGAGGGCGAGTGCAGGTGCAGGTCCAGATCACGCAGCAGGTCCTGCACGTGGCACAGCTCCGCTCCCAGCTGCTGCTGCTGGACGCTCGCGCCGTCCATTGCTGCAAGTGAAGTTGTGCTCGGTTCGATCCCGGGAGTGGTCGGTGATGACGAGGAATTGCTTCTTGACGACGAGGAGGACGGCAGGAAGCTGCTGGTGGTGGTGGTGAGATGAGGTGGGCGGAGTGCGGAAGAGGCGGCTTCTTAGGGCTTTTGGAAGGATTGGAAAAAACAGGATTCATATGCAAAAGATTAAAAAATAGAGAAATTTTATTAAGTTGATCTTTTAGATAGGTCACAGAAAAAATAAAGAAATTTTTAGATTATCTGTATAATAATAGGTCAATGACTTTTGCTATAGTGCTTCCTATCTGTTTGTTCTTTGTGATTTGTCTGCCTGATCAGTGTAATCCACCTCGTTCCTACGCAAAGGATAGAAAAAAGAGGTCTGACTGGATGTTTCTTTTCCTACACTTTCCCTTTGAAATCAGCTGCAAAGGAATCATTCCTCCAAAATTCCTATACTCCAATCCTTCGAACCAAAGGTTGCTACAGTGACAATTCCTATAGGAATGAGAATTCTATATTTTTCCTTTGAAAATCCTTCAATCTAAAGGGCCCTTATAAGGAAGTCTCCCAGAGAAAGCGCGTCGAGAACAAGATCACTGGGATGGAAGTTCAAGTGAAGTTCAGAAGCAGGGGAGGGGATTTGTTCGACCAGTCGAGGTGGAGGAGACCGCCCTGCGACTGGCTCTCGCCGTGACGGGTCGGGTTTGGTCGGGGTGTCGCTTGTAGATTCGTTTGGGCTTGGCACTTATACTCTCTCCGTTTTATTACAGGTGATGTTTTTGATTTTTTAAAATTAATTTTAATTATTTTTTTATTAAAATTTTTTATGAAAATATTATTTATTTTATTGTGAAATAATTTAAGATTAAAATTATTTTAATCTTAACTTATTTATTTTTATATTTTATAAATTTTTTGAATAAATAAATGGTAATAAGTTGATTTTAAAAAGTCAAAATGTCACTTATGATGATGGGACGGACGAAGGGAGTATTTCCTTAGTTTTTTAACTACTTGACTTTTCAAAATGGTGTTTATTTTCAACTTTGTATTTTTAGCTAATAAATAAATAAAAACCAAAACAAATAGTTACTTAGAGTTTATGTTTTACTCCCTTCATTTAGAAATTTTAGTATTTCTAGGTTTTTATTTAAGTAAAATAATTTTAATTTTGACCACCAATATATGAATACTTATGATGTATGATAAAGTATACTCCATCCGGTTTTATAATTTTTTAATATTTTGAACAACAACATATTCTTTAAGATGTAACTTTGACTTATATTTTTTCTGTAAGTTTTTATTTAGAAGTGATATATGTATATTTTATGAGAGAAATTTTTAAGATAAATATATTCATATGATTTTTATATTTTTAAATTTAACTGTTTTATGTTATCTATAATT
>BCLH01000698.1:117603-136902 GCA_001602315.1 Zoysia pacifica
ATGATTTTGTTTCGATTTCTTTAGTTCTCTTATTTAATGATTATGTATCAATTCTTTTAATAAATTACTCGAAAAATTGATATAAAATTACTGAATAAGAAAAATTGTTAAAGAAATCGAAACAATATTAATGAAGAAATTACGACGCTAACAATTTAAATTTGACTTGCAACATTTGACTTGCAACAGGTAAGAGCATTTTAAAAATAAAAATGACCATAATGACCAGTAAGAAACATAAGTTAAAATGGATGGTTAATAAAAAAATTTAAACTTTACGATGGTTAATAAGAAACTCAAACTTTTTAATGGCTGATACAAAATTAACCCATGATATATACACTCCCCTCCTGAAAAGCGAAGCAGATAAATGGAATAAATAGTCTAATGGGTCAAAAATGTTTTTAATTAATACTAGAAAAAGAGATGGTATTGTTTAGAGAAGAGCATGCCAGGGTTGAGAGTGAGAGTGAAATGATAATTTTTAATTCGATCGATGGGTAGTGAAGTGATTGCTTGATAGCTGATGGTCAGAGTTGGTCGTGGAGAGAGAAAAAAGAGGAGTAGAGTGCTATACTTACGTGGAAGCTTGACCGTCGACCGGCGTGCGTGGACAAACAAGACCGATCTTCAAGCCTGTTTGCGCGTCGCTAGAATAAACAAACACGTGTTTGCCTGACGACAGCACCATGATGCGGCACGACGTAAGAGAGCGAGGATCGATAAGAGGCTCTTAAGATGCATCTTAAAAATACCATGAAAAGCTATAATAAAAATAGAATGAGCACACAATTTTTCTTTTGAGATGTGGTTATTTATTTTGGAATCAAAGGAGTACGGTTGACGTCGAAATCGGTCCGAGCCAACACACCGCTCGTACGTATTTGTGTGGGAACACTGACGTCTTTTCAACGTCGAGTTTGAGCAGTAGCTAGACAACCCTGTCTCAAGAGAGACCCCGTCGGAGGATCGTTTTAGGGTTGATCCGGGCACGGTCAATCCAGCTGGATCGCCTCCGTCGTCGTCGGGACAAAGGAAAAATAACACGAAGATCGATTAAAGGGATTAGAGTTTGAAGAATAACGAAAAAGTAAAGAAAAATAATAGGTTCGATTGGGATGTCCTTCAACCAGCCATTAACCTCTGTTTTATAGTGGTGAAATGGTCTTATCCCACAGGGCAACCGATCTCTCAAATTAGAAAAGAAATTATAATCAATCTGCTGAAAACCTTCTTAAATCGACATCAACGGAGTGTTCGATAAAATATCAGATACTCTGGTTATTGGAGTCTCTGGTAGAGTGCCCAGGTGTCTGTCGTGTAAATTCGAGAACCTGAGAGTGCTCATCGGACAATTTGACATTGTGCCGGACACTCTGGTGACTTTCATGCCTCAACCCGAGACAGTTTGCCAGACACTCTAGTGTAATGTCGGACACTCTAGTGTGTTAAGTACCCCAATCCGAGAGGGCCTGCCGGATACTCTGGCACTATACCAGACACTCCGGTGGGTCAGATGTCCCAAATCTGAGAGGGTTTGTCGGACACTCGGACAACGTGCCACACTCCAGTGGCTCTAATTTTTTTGACTATCAACATATACCCATCTGTTTTATGGTGAAGTTCCTGCATCATAAAACACTCTAAGCACCCAAAAAACCTTAATGGCGATGATCCTCCCGACTCATCAGTCATCATAGCATTTTTCGGCAATGATACTTCATATCGGCCGTTCTCTTCTTTTATGCTTCTTGCCATACAATTGATGATACTTTTCAAGTATCGGCAGGGCCCTAGGTAATGACTCTTCTTAGATATCTTCCAACATATATGCATTCTTGACAATAACTTTTACCACTCTATATGGTCCTTCCCAACTAGGAAAGTATTTCTCGAACTTGTTGCTTCTTGAGCCTACGGACAGAATAATTTTTCAAACCAAATTGCCCACCTAAAAAGTTTTGGCTTTCACTTTCTTATTGTAGGTTTTAGCAACTCGCGCTTTGTCTTTCTCAATTTCTCAAAGCACTCAAACGCTAATCGGTGACTTCATCAATATTATCTAGCATCAAAGCCCTATACTCATCAGTGGATAAGTCATTTTGTTTAGCTAACTTTAGAGCTCTTAGATTTACCTCGATGGATAAAACGGTCTCTTGTCCATATACAAGTTTATAGGATGTTATCTTAGTCACCCCATGCCTAGATATCCGATGAGCTCATAATGTTCTTGATAAGACTTTTATGCCACCTCTTGGGATGGTCCTCTATCTTTTTTAGTAAATTTAATCAACGTTTTATTACTAAGACTTGGTTTGACCATTGGCCTGAGTATAATATAGAGATAAATTGAGTATCTTAATCTCGTAAGATTCGGTAAACTCTTTAACATGACCAGACATAAAGGAAGTAACTTGATCGGTAGTCAAAGTCTGTGGTATGCCGAATCTATAAATAATGTACTTGGTAAAGAACTCAATTACCTCTTTGTGCGTCATGTTCTTGAGAGCCACTGCTTCTGTCAATTTGGTAAAGTAATCCATCGCTACTAGCATGAAACGGTGTCCCTTTAAAGTTGAAAGATGTATTTGCCCCGTAAAATCCAATCCCCATTCTCGAAATGGCCACGGCTTTATGATGGAGTTTATCATGACAGCGGGTGTCAATTGAAAATTTCTAAACTTTTGGCACTCTTCGCATCCTTTGTAGTAACGATAACGATCGACAATTATGGTTGGCCAATAGAACCAGGCCCTTCTTAATAACCATTTCATTTTTGGAGCTGATTGAAGCGTACCACAAATGCCTTCATGAACTTTTTTTATAGCCACTTTGTTATCATCATCATCCAAATATTTCAAAAGCAAACCGTCTCTGTTCGGCGGTACAAGTTACCATTAATTAAAGTATACTTGAAAGTCATATGCCGAATCTTCCTATTCACACTTTGGGTTGGACTATGAATGTATGAGACTATAGATGACCTCCAATCAAGTGATTCGGCACTATCACGGTTTGACATATTAGTATCCAAATTGTCTAGTTCTAGTACTTCAATCATCGGTTTCTTAATAACTGAAAATTTGCATTTACTAACGTTGTAGTCTGATGCTTGCTGTGCTAACTCATTGGCTTTACTGTTTTCTAGCTTAGGCACATGATGTATATTGAACTCATCCATCTCTCTAATGATGTGTAGGCATTTGTCTAAAATAGCATTCAACGATCCGTCTAAGCATTGAAAATTTCTATCAACTTGTTGCATTACTAATAACGAATCGCCGAAAGGCTCTACATGTTTAACCCCATAGACTCTAACCTCCCAAGCCAAACAACAATGCTTCATATTCGGCTTGGTTATTAGTGCAATAATACTCCAATTGGTTTGAGAATTTAAAGTGTAAATCATGAGGAGAGTTTCACTCTATTTACAAACCGATCTGTCAAAATACAACTTTCAAGGGGTAAGTAACATAACCAACATCTAGATCATGCTCTAAATCAATCCGATGTTCAACAATAAAATTAGCAACAATTTGGCCTTTCATGGATTTCAACGATTCATAAGACAAATCATATTCAATCAATGCATAAGCCCATTTACTAAGCTTATCACTATAAATCGGCCTATGCAACATATGCTTAATAACATTGGTTTGACAAGCACTCACACAAGTGCTAGATAGCAAATAATATATCAACTTGGTTCAAGCATGATACAAAGAAAAGCATAGTTTTTTATGAGAGTGTACCTTATTTTTGCATCCATCAACCGTCGGCTCACATATATGATTACATACTCATTCCCTTCGGTTTTTTGTGTCAAAACAGCACCAACCACATTATTCTCTGCCGCTATGTAAAGAAAGAAAGGGCGCTTCATTCTTTAGCCGAAGTATAGGAATAAATGCATTAATTTTTTCAACAAGTTAGATATGAATAGTAATTCACTTTACCTAAGAAGCTTGCACATTTTTAATTGCTTTTATCTTCTTAGGATCTACTTTTATGCCCTTTTAATGGATTATAAAGACTAAAAACTTCTCGGCCGATACACCAAAAGCATACTTGAGCGAGTTCATTTTCAAACCAAAACAACGCATTCGGTTCAAAGCGAGTTGCAAATCGGTCTATTGAGAATCCAAAGCGGCCGATATGATTATCACATCATCTATATAAGCCTACATGATGAAATCAAGCAAATCATGAAAGATAAAGTACATGGCTCTTTGATACGTGGTATCCTCTTCGGTTATAAAGATTTGATTATATCCCACATTATCATTAAAAAAACTAATAACTCTATGGTCGAAAGTATCATTAATCAACATATCGGCTATTGGCATAGGGTACTTATCTTTAGGAGTGGCTCTATTTAAATTTTTGAAATTAATGCAAACTCTAATCTTACCGATGTTCTTCTTTTTCACTGGCACGATATTGGATATCCACTCCACATACATGCAAGGTCTTATAAATTTTGAATCAAGTAATCGGTTAATTTTCTCTTTAATCCGATCATGCATATTCCTGTTAAACCTCCGCATCTATTGCTTAAAAGGTCTAATCATATTTTATTAGAAGCCGGTGTTCAACAAACTCACGGCTTAACCCGGGCATTTCACTATAAGACCATACAAAACAGTCGACGTATTCTTTTAATAAAACGATCAACTTCACCTTGTAATCGGCTTTCAGATTTTGGTTTATAAAAGTTGGCCTAGAATTGTCATGGCTGCCAAGGTTTACCTCCTCAATAGGATCGGCCGATGTGAATCCTTGTCCTAACTTATCCATGTCCTCTATTTCTTCTATAGCTTCGCACATATCGTTCGTGTTAGACCGATAGTGTTCCACTCTCTTTTACAACCAATAAATATTAGACTCCATTAAATCACATTATATGGTTTGAGCCGTTTTTTATTGGCTTTACATTGACGGGCACAAAACCATCTCTAATCACACTAAAAAAATCATAATCCGTCAAAGAAGATGATTCGATCATAGCAACACAAGCCGATGCATCCGCATGAACAACCTCTACATCATCATCAACTCATTGTATCAAAAATTGATACAATGTAGATGGAACACATTTATTGGCATGAATCTAATCACGCCCTAAGATCAAGCTATAACTATCGCGTACATCGACAACAAAGAAAGCAGTAGCCATAGACTTGCTCCTAACGGTGAGCTCCATAGCAACGACTCTCTTAGTCTCGATAGGGTCTCCTCCTCCCACACTGTTCAAAGTCATGTTGGTTCGGATGAGCTCATCATCGGTCTTACCTAGTTCTTAAACAAAGAATATGTTATTAGATTAACAATGGCATCGCCATCAACAAGTATGCGAGAAATCAATGAACCATTAATATGACCTCTTACGTAGAAGGGTTTCAAATGGTTTTCCGATTCCTTGGACTTTTAAAGATAGCACTCTTTGGCCCAAAGTAAATTATGCCATAACCTCTTCTTCCTCTACAAACGAATAATCGGAAAGAGATAAGCAAATGGTGTTAATATCCATACCTTTCCGAGGCGGTGTAGGCTCATAGTCCAAGAGGTCGTTGTCGTCGAACTCAGACATATCAATGTCTTCTTTGGGCGAAGGCGCTACAATGTCCTCTCCAAGTACGACGTCGACCAGTTTGAGTGCCTTCAAAGTAGCCACCGCAGCCATCGCTTCGTCTGTCACCGGTGGAGTAGGAGCCTCGAGCTTCTTGACCCTCCACTGCTTACCTTGAGGGACCATTGGTTTGATCTCATTGAATACCTCGTCCCTCTTCTTCTTTACCTCCTCCTCTTGAATCTTTTGGAGGCGTAGTCTTTGGAGCTTCCTCTTTTGAGTGTGGGTCAAGCCCGGCGGACACCACCTCAGTTGTGTGTACCTGGAGGAGCTCTTGCTGCCGCTAGCTTCATGATCATAAGAGGCCTTTTTGATCGGATCATCCAAAGTGATCGGTCCCGTGAAGACTCTCTCGATTTTGACATCGGTTGTGCCGATTTTCACAACAGCTTCGGATGCACTCTTCTGATGAACAAAAGTAGAAGGGGTGGGTTCATTACCTTACTTCGAGCGCCACTCCTGCTTAGGTGTGGTATTGGTGCCCTTTCCTTGAACCATGATCGGTCGAGGCTCTGTCCGATCCAAGATAGGGCCGGAGTGACTTGTGAAGACACCTCCCCTCGGTCCGCTCCACTCCGAATGAAATGGCAGATATGGTATTGGTGGAATGGGCATCGGTGGCATGGGCATCGGTGGCACCGACATCTTTGACCCCATGTATAGAAGCCACACCGAGAATGGTGGGCAAGACATAGGATGGAACCATGGAGATGGAACTCCGAATCCATGCGGAGGAAGAGGAGGAGGTCCACGAACATCCGTGGTTTGACTCATATCCTTCCTAGGTGGGCTGCCTCCCCTTGGTGGCGCCTTGGCCGCTTCGTAGACCGATTGTTCAAAATGATATTTTGGTTCTTGTACTTAGCCATGAAACGGTCGAAGACGCTTTTGGGCTTCATATTCTGGTCCATGACCTTGCCTTGGTTCACCTTCCACCTTCCACTTACCCACCTCGGATTCTTCGGCTTTATCTTGGGCTGTGGAGCTTGCTACTCGGGTCTTGAACCTTGAATGGTGACTTTGAGAGAGTCTTGACCGTCGGGTGACTTCTCAAGCACCACCTTTCTAGGGGCCTTTTTTCACTCAGAGAAATAGGCATCTCCTCCCTGATAATCACATTCTTCCCTTTGGTTGTATCGACTTGGTAAGGCCGAATCAACACCTTAGGGTTGAGCTCTAGAGTGTTGATGGAGAAGGGATGCTTGTTGATCTGTATCTCTTTAAGACTCAATCGTCCCTCATTAAGGGACGATTGGATCTGTCGACGAAAAATATTACAATCGTTAGTAGCATGAGAATAAGAGTTATGCTATTTGCAATATGCTTTACATTTAATCTCATCCACCGGAAGTGAAGTGTATGCAATCTTAATATATTCACCTTTGTGAATTCATCAAATATTTTTTCATATTTAGCTACATCAAAGGTGTAATTCATATTGTCTTTTTGATTCTTATGAACCGGTTTGAGCGAATCGCAAGCAAATGATTTGGCTTTAGAGGGCCAAACAAACTCGGCGGCTAGAATGTCATTGGAATCATCATCGGAGCTTTCCGATTCATATTTCACGACGTGCACGGTGTGGCGGGTCTTGTAATCATGTTTTATTTCTTTGCTTCGGCTTTTTTGAGTTGAAGCTCTTTATTGGAGGTGAGTGAGTGTAAGAAAATCGTACCCCTCCAACTTCTCTCTAAGATACAACCGCATACCACTAAAAGCTAGGTCAGTTAAATCTTTTTCTGAAAATTTTAAATTAAAGCATCGGTTCTTAACATCTCTAAATCGCTGAAGATAATTAACGATGGGTTCGTCTTTCCCTTGCCGAGCTGATGTCAAATGTGACAACTTTAATTCATTGTCCCCGGAATAAATGTGGTTATGAAACTTGCACTCTAAAGACTCCCATGTATATATAGAGCCCGGAGACAATGATGAAAACCAAAAGAAATCGGTTTTGCTTAGTGATAAAGAAAACAATCGTACTTTCAAAGCCTCACTACAACCCGCTTCACCTAGTTGTGCTATATATATTGGCTAACATGTTCTCAAGTGGTTTTGGTATCTTCACCATTGAATTTGATGAAGTCCGAAACACGTCATCCAACAGAATATGAGACCGAATCAAAGTATGCGGGGTACGGTTTTTGATAAATCTGGTCTCTCTCCTTGAGGTCTACCCCTAGCGTTTTACGAAATTGTTTGCTCAAGTCCTCTTTAATGCGCGCCATACACTTCTCTATGTTGGCAATGGGTGGCCTAGTAGATGTGATCGGTGGTGGAGGGTGTACGCTTGTTTTTATGACGCTAAATAGCTCATTAGAAATAGGGCCATGGGGGACCCGTATCGCTTGGTGGGATAGGTGGTATGCTATATGCGACAGTACGGTAAGGAGAAATAAAGTTAGCCAATTCACTCAATCGGTTCGTGGCCGGATTGGGGATACTAGTGAGTGGTTCTACGCTAGTGGGAGACACTACCAAAGCACTAGTTTATCCACTAAAAGAGTTCAACGGCAATGCCGTACGGAGGTTGTTCTACACTAGACGTAGTAGGCGCCAATGCACTACTATTATGCGAAACATGAGAAGTCGATGCAATAATAACATTTTTAGATTTAGACAAGTTCTTTTGGATCATGTATTGCATATGATTATTTAAGATCTTTTTTAGATCGGCAAAGTAATGTGAAAGGTCTTCAAAAGTAATGGGAGGGTGCGAAGATGTTCTCACATTGGCAGCACTCATGGCCGCATCGTCAATGACAGTAGGAAGAACGGGCTCCTTCACTTGAGAGATTGCGCCTTGATGGTCCTTCTTGAAACACGCCAAGTACTCATGTAGCTCCCTCTCTTCCCGCGTCTTGCGCGCCTCCTTGGAAGCCTTCCGACGTTCTAAGAACGCCTTGCGCATCTCCTCGGGCAACTACTCCAAGGACGGCATAACGATGTTCGTCGTAGAGATCTCGGAGTTTATGGTGGAAAACGATGATTCGGTTTGTGCAACCAAAATCACTTGTTTCCTAACGGAGTCTAAAAAAATGTGTTGATGCCGAAATCGGGTCCGGGCCAACACACCGCTCACATATCCATGTGCGGGGACGCCGGCGTCTCATCAACGTCGAGTTTGGGCAGCACCTAGACAACCCTACCTCGAGAGGGACCCCGTCGAAGGAGGATCGTTTTAGAGTTGATTCAGGCTCGGTTAGGCCAGTCAGATCGCCTTCAGTCATTGCGGAGATATAGAAAAAACAGCACGAGAGTCGAGTAAAAGGATTAGAGTTTGGAGAAGAAAGAAAAGTTAAAGGCAAATGATAGGTTGGATTGGGATGCCTCTCAACCGGCCATAGTACTCTGTTTTATAAAGGTGGGATGGTCTTATCGCGCAGAGCACCTGATCTCTCAAGCTAGGAAAGAAATTATAATCAATCTGCTGAAAATCTTTCTAAATTGACACCATCGAAGTATTCAGTAAAGTGCCGGGTACTTCGGTGACCGGAGTCTCTGATAAAGTGCCAGAGTGTCTGTCGTGTAAATCCAGGAACATGAGAGGGCTCACAGGACAATTTGGCATTGTGCCAGACACTTCGGTGGGTTTTATGCCTCAATCCGAGACGACTTGCCGGACACTCCGGTGAGTTAAGTGCCTCAACCCGAGATGGTCTACCGAATACTTCGGCGACACATCGATGGGTCAGATGCCCCTAAACTCGAAAGGGCTTGTCGAACACTTCGACAATGTGCCGCACACTCCGTTGGTTCTAATTCTTTGGGTGTCAACCAGTACAAAAGTTTCCTTGCGACAGTAGCATTAACATGTTTGTTCTGCATCTGATTTGCTCGTCTACAAGTTTCCCACGGCGTCCACATCTAATTAGTACGATTGTGTTAGCACTTAACTAAATACTAGTACTTCCATCCCAAAATATGTGTTCGTTTAAATTTTATGCTATCTAGATTTGACCAATAATTTTTATAAATTTGGTTAACTTTAAAATTTTAGTATATGTATTTTTAAATTCTTCATAAAAATATTTTTATAATATTATGTATATATTAAAATTAATTTATATTTATAAAAATCATTGATAAAAAATATATTTAACTAAAATCATTAACCAAAGATATGTTTAACTAATTTATTCGGGACGTATCGAGTAGCAACCATTCACGCATGGAATTGTCACCAACGTAATCGACCCCCAACAGAGGCCAGCAGGGAGTATAAGTCTAGTGTTTGACCAACACAAATCTGCACGTGTCAACTTGTTCATCACGCGTAGCGACAGCGGAAGTCGGACAAGAGATCTGAGTGCATGGCGCGCGGCTCTAGCTTCAAGCTGCGCCAAGTGGGCAAAATGATTGACCTTGCGGTCGATATTATTTTCAATAATGCTGTGTACGTATCCTCGTAATAAGACCAATCGCTACGTACAAGTTGCTGTCCACAGCTGCGCAGCACAAGGGTTTTGCTGCTTTCAATATGTTGATCGGATTTTACGTCAACAAGATCTTCAAAGGATCTGAGATTTGTCCCAAATTTTAGCTAAACTCTACGTAGGAAACTTCGTTTGCGATTATTCCCCAGATCTCAGCAGCTACGTACGTACGCCGAAAATTCCAAACAAATCCACGCGTCCTGTGTGTGGATTGTAGCCAAAATTAAGGAGGCAAACGCTTTCTGCCTCTGGATTACGTTTCTTTAAACATCTTGCCGTGGGTTTCATCTCGGGTTTGTTTATTATTTCGATTGACTATTCTATAGAGAAAAGATTCTGAACACGTAGGCGAAACCTAGGTTGGCACAGATTGAGATCCCCTGACTTCGTGCAGTCGATCGCATGTCAACTATCATGCTGTGAAGTCAGGGAATCTCAAGTGTGCAGCCTGGCCTTCACCGCGTGGCCAACTAGAGCATGAGACAGGAGACCATTGTTGCATTTTTTCCCCCGTGTTTCATAATTGGGACATCGACTTTAACACTTGAAGATGACGTTGCTACAGTTTGACACTTGAAGATGAAGTTGCTACTACTACAGTTTGAGAGTTTTTCATGACTCGATGAAGAGCAACAAAAAACGATGTTCTTTCCTGCAGCCGTATCGGCAGGGTCCTCTATGGTGCCAACATGATGGATGAATTGCAATGATGCACTTCTTTTGGAGTTATGCTGTCATTTCACACCAGGTCTTTAGCTAGCATTGTATCTTGCATCATTTTTTATCTTAAGGATTGTAACTCTGCGCCACATATTAACATTAGTAGATACAATGACCGCTGGCCCATATGGCATTCACTAAATGGTTATCCTCTTGTGTGCTAAAAGATAATTAATGCATAGTGATAAATCTTGAGCTAAAACCTCGTACCTGATGTAACAGAGCTAACTAGCTAGTATATTCCACAACTCTCAATGGAGCCTCCAGGATCTATCTGAGCGAGGGTGACTCTAAGCTTAGGCCGTTCATTCTATGTACGCCGCCGCGATCTTTTATAGCAGCCAATGTGACATCAGCGTGTTGCCTATCACAGGGCAAATCAACAAAATTTAATGAGATCATGTATCTCATCGTCTCCAAGCCGTCGACACCGACACTTGACGGAGCTTGCACCGTGAGGCCTATGTTAGCTAGAGGTTTTTTGGATTGATGAATGTCCCTAAAATTTTTAAAATAAACTAAATCTCCCCTCCATCACTACAAGAACAATATTTTTTCACTAAAGTAATTGGTCTCTATATATCTAATGTTACTCACTATAGATATTTTATCACAAAAAACTTTGATCGTACTTTGGTGATAGAAAACTTGTCACTATATGTATATAATGATCAGCAAGTATATATTGGTCACTAAAATTATATAGCAATTACGGAACTCTTAGTAACTAAATACTTACATTTAGCAAATAATAGTCATACTCATTGGTCACTAAAAATATATGTCCAAATAAAAAACAAAATCTTGATCACTATTTATCAATATTTAGTAACCAGCAAAGGCTATCTCCTAACTTTCAAGCAAATTCTCCTCCCCGTCAATCAACTAAAGCTAGGCAGTAGTACAGTAGACAATAGTTCTGGAAAGGAGAGATCAAGGAAATGGAGAGGGAATGCTCAAACAAGAAGGCGAAATACGGCAGAGAGGTGTTGGGAATGAGAGGCGTTGAAGAACCACCAAGGTGTTCCTCGTTCGTTCCAGTAGCATGGGGCTATCCGGTCCTTAGAAGATGACGAGGACATCAAATCTGTAAAGAGTTATTAGTAGTTTTTCCACTACTTCGGCAACCTGCCAATCACCACAAAAATTTTCTAGGATTATTCACATATACTCAAGGATTTTGAACTTTTGTTTCAATTTTTTTCTTTAGTGACCAAGGACTCTCTATTGTTCTAGTTAAATTGGACATATTCCAAGGGTAAAATAGGAGAGATGTTGCTATACTTAAAGTTAACTACAACCATTCATTTGATTAGATCTGATGGTTAAAAATAGAGAAGTAACTAGTCAAAGGTACCAAATATGATGGACCCAGTACTAATTTTTAAAAATCAATAATTGAGATTAATTGAGGAGTGAGAGGTACCTCTAGTAACTCTTAATCACCGTAACGCATCTCTAAAACAAATAAGCAAAAAATTTATGGACCAAGGATTTGCTACAGAAAAATCGACATCATTTATTTAGTATATAAAACTGCACACAAACTGCTATATATGTACACCTCAGACTTTATTTCTCTGCCGAGCATTACTTAACATAGGGACGAAGCTACACTGAGGTGTCGGTGTCCGCCGACACCAGCAACTTTTCCAAAATCCTTCATAAATTATTTTTCAATCCTAGTTTATAGTGTTAATGACCCCATTAAAAACTGGTAATCCAGACGAGGATCACGGCAATGTATCCAAAAATGACAATGTCGGTTGCAAGCTTCCAACATGAAAGTTGATGAACTTTTCATCACAAAAATGTGTTACTTATTCTCTATTATATTATACTGATCACATTCATAAATTCCATCCACTGCCTTTTGCTTAATCATTTCAGTTGCACAGTTTGAAAAATGATAAATATTATTCTACAACTCACAGTAAGCCGCACTAAAGTAGCTAAACTAGATGGAAAATATTCTTTGAACGAACACAGTTTGAGACGTCTCTACTAGACCTTTTTCAAGCTGAAAGGATATTATTTGGAGGTAAGATAGTCATTTGATGCTTAGAACTAAAATTGTCTCGGACTCAGCCCCAGTCACGATGCAACTTTGAAAACTCAGTGGAGATTGGTGATGGTGCAACAAGGCTCGGTGTACACGCGCTTTAGGTCAGGTTGACGGTATCTTGCCTGATGCCTCCCTTTCGCAACCCTTCATCCATGGCCACTTTGAGTACTTGTCATAGGAAAAAGTTGAAGTACCGGTTACATGGTCACATATATAAACCTGCGAGCTCCATATTTTACTATTTCCATGTAGTAGTTTATAAATAACAGACGAAACTAGTTGCAGAACTTTGGTAGCACGTGCAGTGCAAATTAACACGCACGCACTGAATTGATTTTGATCCATGTTTTAAGAGTTAAAGACCATGTCAGAGGTATGCACCACGTTGCAATGAAGTTGAATCATCGCAGCATTAAGACAACCAGCAGCTAAGTCACAGTTCATGTTTTTTTTTTTCCTTTCTGTCAGTGCTCACTTATTTTTCTTTGTATATTTTCAATTGTTTTTCGAAGGAAAAAAAATTATAATTTGACCTGCGACCCGTGCTCTTTTTAAGCAAGGCCAGTTGTTTTAATGGAGGCAAAGAGGCACAGTTCTGCCCAATCAGAAGAAGAAATAGAAGACACATTCACTATGTCAGTGGCAAAGTAGGATCAGAGGATCACACTGTTCATACCACATGTTACAACCCTGCTCACTTTTCCAGGCCCCAGCCTTGTTTAATTTTGACATAATGTTGTTGCAGCCGATTTGGCTCAAAAGCACAAGAAATGAAACAACCTTCATAACAATACCTCTGTTCATCAGTTTGTAACTGGTACTTGCACTAGTGCTTTAGGCAATACTGCAATAGAAACTTCATAGTTTTAAACTTCTTTCAATATACCATAGGCATTGAAGAAGTTGATGTGTCGGCTTGCTCCATATGTCTTACATGTCCCATTAACGATTGATCCCACGACTTTCTCCTTCTCGGTCCTTGGTAGCATCCATCCCATTACATTAGTCACTCTCTTGTCCCTTAAGCTACCTACCACACCACACGAGAGACTGATCAAAGATATGTAGTACATAGACAATGTTTGTCCATTAAAATACGTTGGCCGAGGTTGTGATCCATTCCTTCAATCAGATATCCAGATTGTTGCTAAAATTCATGAAAAAGAAATGATTATACGCAAATTATGAGGGGGGGGGGGGGTTATAAAATCAGCACAATCTCTCCAAAACATGCAAGCAAATTTACCTCCTAAAAAATTGAAAAGCTTCCGTAGGCAAGATCGATTAGCATTTCAGCTTTCAAAGGTGGCAGAATGCTGAACCAAAAGGGTGAATGAGAGACGCTGGGAAAGGAGCCAACACGTGGCTTCTGGTTCTTTGCGCAAGCATGGCCAGAAAAATTACGGAGACGCTCAAGTGGCTCAATCAGGCAGGGGCGCAGTACTACGGTTTACGTAGTACCACCTTGCCGGCTTGCCAGTTAGTCGATCCTTTCCAAAATAAGTTTGTCTATATTTAACTAATAATTTCTATAAATTTGATTAACTTCAAAAATATATAAAGCTTGTACTTTAAAATTTTTAAATTTATTATAAGAAATACATTAGAATATATATATATATATATATTTATATTAATTTTTAGTCAAAGATAGTTTGGTAAAATCTTAATGTAAACTTATTGTGGGATAGAGGTAGTACCGTACAATTTCCAAGGGGCTTTTCGCATAGAGTGCATAAATCTTGATTCTTTAATTAATTACAAAATTTTCTTAAGTGACAGAGGAATCTCTGTTCTAAGTTAAATTGAGGCATGTAGTTCCCGCTTGCCCCATGTCTAAGGAGGGGTCTAACCACTTTGAGTCTTTGTATGTGACATTTCTCTACATTTCCATAAAAGACTGTTTACATAGCTTTAACCCATCAGCTCATGGTCATAAGAAACAATTTTAAGAGGCAAAACAAAGCAATAACAAGTCATAGACAAAGAATTTGCAACAAAAAGATCAACATTATATTTTTTATAAATAAATCTGTAAAAAAAATTTCAATTAGAATGAAAGAACCTTGAATATTTGAGAAACGGAAATATATTGATGTTCATCTACTTCAACATCTCAATTATTATAAAACTAAATATTTTACATCCTGAACTATCTAAAAGCATCTAAATAACCCATTTATCAGAAAACTGCAGTACTTCTTATATTATTATACCGATCACGAAAGCAGGTCAACTGGCTGCCTTTTGAATTACCTCCCTTCTGCTGCACAGCTTGAACAACGGTAAAAATGTTCTAGAGCATGGCATGGTCTAAGCCACAATAAAGAATTAAGGCAGACTAGATACAAAACCTTCTTAGAATCGATAGTTTCAGATCGTGTTTTCCAAGCAAAAAGTGGCATGAGATTATAGGCAACACAATCCTCAAAGCTTCGGTATATCACACTCTGTCACGATGTATTTTGACAACTCAAAAAGGAATTGATGGCGATGTAATAAGAGTCTAGATAGACACACTGCACAGCAGATTAGTGGTATCGTTGCTGATGCCTTCCATTCACAGTCCTCCCTCGCTCCATGGCTAGTCATAGTGTGTACTTGGTCACAACCAGGCAGCTAGCTAGTTCTATATCTTTTCTCTGCCTTAAACCGACAACCCCCTCCCTCTCTCTAAAAAGAATGGCTGCCACTCGCCAGAATGCACCGCCGCTAGTGAAAAAGCTACTGCCTGAGTCGGCGCTTGTCACCATGAGGAACATGCTGTGTTCACTGGTTTACAGGAGAAAGCGTGAGCACAAGTGCAAAACCTCACACCCGTGGCAACCTTTCAATATAGGCAATAGAGTTCTGTGTCGGTTTCTTTCTAGATACCTCCCATTCTCTACTGATCACACTACTTTCTCTCCTCTGATCCTTACTATTGCATAATATAGCATCCATCCCATCCCATTATCTCCCTTTGTCCATTTGCCTATAGCTACTACACAACACGCAATATTTATAACAACTAGATACATGTGCGCGCAATGTTTCTTCATATAAGTGTGTATGCAACGGTTGAATTCATTCTCTACAACCATGAAGAAGTGATCACACGACACACGTAATTTATGCGAGATGTACATGGGCCCTGCAACCATCGGACCATGAAATTGCAAAATATATTTTTCACACATGCAGTTCTTTACTCTCTGAAATGACACTAGCTTGCTTCTCCTCTATTCTAACACCAACCATAATCATCAGCACAAGGCTCTCTGCGAAAGCTTTCAAGCAAATTCACCTCCACAGCACAAGCTAACATAAGAAACAATAGCTTTTGAAAGGACGCTAAAACGAAAGGGTTATGAAAAACAGAGGATGCAAGAAATGGAAGGTACCGGGGAAGCCAACACAATGTCTTTGATCTGACCATCTGAAAACTGGCCTTCAGATCCTCAAAAAGTGATGGAGACCCTTATATAGCCCGATCGGCCAGACATATGGCATCGCTGCCTCAACAGCTTGCTAACTAGCTTGCCATTTTTCCAAGAGTTTTCGATGGGCTTAGGATTTTTGAATCACTACCATTTTCTCAAGTGGTTGATGTTTTCAGTCTAATATATTGGACTTTCTCTATGGAAGATGGACCAACTATTAATTATGGATGAAAATCTAGCACTATGTTACCTTACCCTTAGTTTTAGATTAATTTTTTCATAGCAAAGCTACTTAAAAAATAGTAATCATACCCATTAGGCCACGGTATTGTTCTTGACGCACATATGACACCACGGAATCCGATAGTAATCACTACAGGTTATGCCAGAAACAAGTTTCTCTCTATGCATGAATTGAAAGAATAGACAGATAAAAGTTGTATCATGTGCAACTTACTATAACCCATCAATCTTCTGCTTCTATATTAATTTTGAATTTCCCTATTCCTTCAGTGCTCATGAATATCGCAGTGATTGTTATGTTTGGAGGGAGGGCACGGCGTAGGAGAGAAGAGAGGATAAAAAAAGGGCCCATCGCTGTCTGATGGGAAAAAACCTCATGTTGCAATAATTGTGATTCATTTAGAATATATACAGGAAAACCTCAAGTTCAATTCTGGCATTTGAGTCTCAAATTTTTGTTCTGTTTGCCTGACTTTTTGAGACCTTGGCTCAATCCAATGAAGGCTTTCACCTTTTGACCTCATGATTTTGAACTAGATCTGGCTCAAAAGCACAAGAAAAGGGCCCACTAAGAACTACTACCTCCGGTTTTAAAATATTAACACCGTTAATTTTTGACATCAACTTGACCATTCATCTTAATCAAAAAAATCTGTTCAAATGTGTAAAATTATTAGTAATGTTTAAACTCCCGTTAATAATAATGTCGGCATTTTGTTTCGCCAGCACAGTAGAATTTGTGTATCAGAGATGGATTCGTCCTCGTTGAGGTGGCCTAGTCTACAGGAGCTCACAAGATTTAGCCTTGTTCGAGTCGTCATGGAGATGTAATACCCCGCATATAGGATCGGGGTGTGTATAGATCGTAGAACTCGAAAGAACAAGGTTACATGGCACTACGGTTCTTGCTCGAGCAAAAACTCTAGGTCTTTCGCATAAGCTAGGTTGTCAAAAACTCATTGGATCTGTTTAACTAAGGTCCCCAATGCGTTCTTATATAGGGGTTGGACCGGGGTTACAGTGGCTTGGTGCCTAAGTAATCGGATGGCCCCTGATGGGTGGGGACACAAGCGTCTGAAGTTGTTGCGTCTGACAGCTTCTGAGTGTCAGATCATCATGTCATCATCCTTGTCTTCGTCTTGTCTAGCGCGGGTGGGACAAAGTCAGTTTTTTCCCTCCACCGTCCAGCATATTGTTAGGAATCTCCTTACATGTCAAAGGTTGGTTGTTGAAAGCGGTGCTCAACCCGGAAGTCAGACAAGTAAAGCGGGCCCTGACCTGGGGGTCTGACGAGAGAGGTGACACTCGACCTAGTCGAGAGGGCCTTGGTCTAGTGGGGTAGATCCACGACCTGCAATACTATGGACCGTCTTTTATGGCTGAGCCTTTTGATTGGGCCAAAACTATAGATACCCGAGGTAGACGACCCTGACAAATAAAGCAAATTATAATAAAATACTTTATATGTATCATATTTTTTGAATAAAATGAGTGGTCAAAGTTGATGTTAGAAATTAATAGTGTCAATATTTTAAAACCAGAGAGAGTACATTATTATTGTGTTCGGCAATTTGCTGATGGGGGACGGAGTTGTGTGAATCATACCACAATTAGCTAGTGGAGACTTTGCAGACATAAGTTTCTTACAATGTACAGTAGACAATAGAGATATTGATGTGTGCGTTGATAGTGAAATTGGCAGTAACAGCTGATTCGGCTTAATCTGATGATTGGATAACTAAATAGTCAAGTTAGTCGGTTTGTATGGTAATTTTTCTCTGTTTATTCATATGTTGCAGGTAATATCCAGAGATGTGCAATGGGATATTGTACTAGCTACATGACCCGAACTCTGCTTGTGAAGATGTCTGTGCTATCCAGATAGTCAATCAAGCAGCTTTTAGACGTCACCGGAGCTGGAAGCAAAATGATGCATGTCATGGAGGAAAATAAGTGTATTTCAGCGGATAATGCTCATCCAAGATGAGAAGGTGAAAAATCCAAAGCATTTCTAAAATGTTCTGTACTCCTATTTTCATTTTTTGTTTCTTAGATGTTTTGCTGATCGAAGCACTCTAGTTTTCTCCACGGAAAAAAGAGTATATCTTTGCTTGTTTGGTGTAAAGCAGATGCACGATTGCTGTTCGGCACATCTGCTGAGCAACTGTGTGATGGTTTGTTTCCGGATGTCTCCCATTCACAACTGATCGAACCACTTCCTGTCCTCTTATCCATGCTAGCATAATAGGGTTAGCACCCATCAGTCCCATTGTCCCTTTGCCTAGCTATCAACCACAACTCGCAACATTTATAAATCAATCCTACTACTTACATGCTGCTAGCCACATGTATGGCAATATATGTCGACAGGGGTTGTATTCATTTCTTCCAGCCAGATAGAGATGGCTAATACTAACAATCAAGAAGCAATCAAACATAATTTATGCCTTGCAATGATCAGACCACATAACTGTGGAAGATATCTTTCACCCGTGCAATTCTTTACTCTCATAAATGCTAGCCTTGCTTCTCCTCAATTACACTAGTAAAGGGTGACATACAGCATAGAGATGCAGGCCAGGAATGAGGCGTTGGAGGAGGAGGTAGCACGATGTTTCCGATCAGCTGCACCAGATCGTTGGATCATCCTAAAAATAAGGGAGATGCCGATGTGCTTTCCTGCACTATTTCCCCATTTCCTCAATGACTTGCCATCACTGCCGTTTTTCAAGAGGTTTTTAAAGATAGCCTACTATTTTCAAACTTTATGTAATTAAAATTCCA
>BCLH01000699.1:3067-13453 GCA_001602315.1 Zoysia pacifica
GCGTCGGTGGTCGTCGCAAGGGAGGAGGCCGTCGGCCGCGCGGTGCGCGTGGTGTCCAACGCCGCGCAACGGTCGCTCCGCGCCCAAGGCCTGCACGTGCCGCCGTGGCGCAAGACCCGGTACATGCTCGCCAAGTGGCTCGGGCCGTACAAGCGGTCGGCCGCCACCTCGCCGGCGGCCGCTGGAACAATGTCGATGCCCGGTGCCGCCGGTCCTCTGGACGTCAAGTGCCGCGCCGTAGGGTTCTTCCCGCCTCTAGGCGCCGCACCGGCGGCGAGGATCAAATAGCTTAATTTGCGACTTTCGACCACTTAACGATCGCTGTTTCTTGTAGAAAAGGAGGGATTAGTCCATTTTGACTTCGAGTTGCTCTCGAGTTCATCTTGTACAGAAATTTGTGTTCGAGACTATCAAAAGCAAATTGATCTCAGCTGCACACCATTTTTTTCTATATAAAAAGTTACTACACGGGAAATCATTTAAGCACTCGAGCCCGAACTTTCCTTGCAAAACATTAAAGATTACTCCTATAAAAGAAAAGCAAGTGGAAAATAACAGGACTATGAAGAGAAACCATGTACGCGGCGACAGGAGTTGTAGATCGGATTAGCACGGACAAGATGATAGGGTTGTTTACGTGGTACTGGCTTGGTTGCCGTGTGCTTGTCGGCGAAGGGATTTTGATAATAAAAACAAAAAAACAATGCAAAACTCTGCTTTCTGTGATCTGCGTTTGATATTTTTCACGTTGAAAACCAGCAGCATCCTGATAAGCACGTGGCGGGCATTCTACAGTAACTCTCGCCATTGATGTGGAGAATTCATCAAATTTCTTCGATCTGTCAGTATCCTTGGCACCAACAAATAAAATAATCTTAAAACTGAAATGCTCACAAAGTGTGACGCCTACGAAAAAGAGACTCGTATGATGCTTTATTGGCGAATGTCCGTGTGCATGAAGATAATGGGTGGGTGTTCAATTCATATGTTAACATGATTCTCGAAGGAACAAAAGCTTCTCGCCTTCGAGCATTATCCATTGAGTAAGCTTCGAATGATAGATAACAGATCCGTCAAGCACACCATCCTAATGCTCCGACGCAGATTATTGTCTCATAAGTACCATACAGTAGTGTTTGCCATCAGATAGAATCCATGCGACAAATTTCCAAAAGTTTCCCGCATCAAGCAAGCAAAATGGATTGGATGGGAGAAAGGCGACGGGCGGAAATTATTGTCAGTGGTCCAACCCGATGTTAGATGGATAGCGGAATAATGGAGACGCGAGGCTTGTCACTTCGACTTATCATCCTGTCGACGACACCGGGCCACCGGCGGTGCCATGCGTGCCCCCTATCGTCGAAACAGAGGTGGCTAGCTCAACGACCACAGCACATCAGAGTCACAGCGCGGCGATGACGACTGCATATATTAGCCGCATTGGCTGGAGAAGTGGTTTAAGCCAAGCTCTAGATTATTGTCTTGTTCACATGGTTACCAAAAATAAGAGGAAAAAATTTGCTCAAGAGGTGGATATAACATGAGGTGCCAAAAGCCATGTGGCATATTCCAAGCACAGAACCTAATAGATGAGATCAAAACTCCGATGAGAGCTGACTAAACAATGTTATCTTCGTCCCATGGTACATTTGATGCTAGTACTAAACTAGAGAAGGGTCACATCTGAGCTTTGTTAAGGCTAAATAATGGGAATAAAAAATTTTCAGGACAGGGCTCCTTTGAAATCCATGATTTTCACAAAAATTGTACATAAATTCAATTTCACAGAAAAAACGCAGGAATAAAAAAAATTTCCTTCAATCCAAAAAAAGCTTGAACCAAAAAACTAAAAGGAAACAAACTTTCAAGAGCAATCAGATATTCATACAGTTCTTTCAAATAGATGATTCAAGAACTTGCTAAATTCCAGTACTGTCCTCATGTAGAGATCATACTACTTTCTAGAACAACCCATAGCACTTTCACTTTCTTTTCTCACTCATATGAGAACGTACTTTATCCCGAATTCTCCACGGTTTAGTGCCAGTTAGCACTTCAAACCTACATTATAAAGGTTTCAAATGCGTCAACCCCATACTAGCAAAATATTGGCTGGCAATCACAATACACAGTTTATGCAGACAAAAAGTAGCAACCTCCACCAAACTGATAAGGAGTAGGAGCCTGTCTCAACAGCAACAAAATATGACTACAGAACATACCTTTTCGTTTAAATTTTGCAGCCTTGATTAAAAAAAATATTATAGCATTACCGTGTAATCTGAATCATGTGATGTGTCTGGGTAAGACCAGAAACCATCTACTCCATATACTTCTCCAATACCTGCATAGGAGAAACAAAAAGAATGCAAGCTATATTTGCCCAGAAAAACATAACTGCAGTTAAAAAGCCATCCCAGTAGGTGATTATTCTTTTCCGTCAGATATATTCTCGTTCTTTTATACAAACCGGACAAGATCAGTTTACAGTAATGGTTCAGTTCCACAAAAATTGGCAAGAAATGCTTCGCCCAAAATGTGTCAGATAAAAATACAGTGAGTCTCAGGTATCCAAAAGCTTTGTTTCTTCCTATCTATGGTGAAAACAAAATCAGCTGTGATACGCCAATATGTTTCACAGCACCGAATGTATAATGTGACAGAGAAGTAGCCATCACACTCTTTGGTTTTTATCTTTCTCAAACTCTCTTCGTATAATCTCAAGCAACATCTCATTCCATGTATCTACTGGTCCTGGCATGCACCAATGCAGACAATCCTGAGGTGGAGGCTTTCCATCTGGCCCTCTTTGTGTCTTCTTGTTTGGATCAGGACTCCTATATGGACCTGGATGCCCATCAGCCCTGAAGGCAAAGGGTTCAGTGATGTCCATCAATTTCAACCGGGAACCGTGCTCCCCTGCATTCTCCACTGCCTTCCTGAAGCCTGTAACCTGCTTTTCATGCATCACATCAGTAAAACCATTTCTCACCACCTCATCCAGTGGCTTGACCTTTCCAGTGCACGATCCACCTGTGTTCCATGCTCCAGCTTCATAATGATCTGGTGAATATGAGCGTACAATAGCTAGACCAGTGAAATTTGGGTTAGTTGCCACAGCAGTTAGAGAAGTCTCAACAGAGACACCAAAAGCATCAACGTTGTTGATCTCCATCTTTCCAGCTTCACGAGGCCACCAAAGCTGCCCTCCAACAACATTCCCATTCTGGATATAAGCTGATTGTTTGGCAAACCAGTGGCCAGAGGAGAGGACAAGTACATCAAATCTTGGGAGAAACTCCATGAAGGTCTCATCAGCGATATCCAGAAAAACTTTGTCAATACCCTTAGGCGCAATCCCCACAGCTTCAGTTGACCTATGCACTAACCAAGAAGACCAGACACATGCAATAGTTGTTGAAGTTGATTTGAAGAGCCACTTGTGTATTTTGCGGTTGCCACGGTTTTGTGGGACATCTACCTGTTATAATGCAGAAGTCACTTTTATTCAAGGGAACGAATCAGAAGTTTGGTGAAATTCAGCTACAAATGCTTTCGACATAGAACTGCAAAATCTATTAACATCAAGGTGAAAACAGGACAGGATAATCCCGTCCCATCATGGTGCACCTTTGGTAAATAACCCAAGGATACATCTAACATTAATTTTTATAAACAATATTAATCCTGTTTCAGCCCACCCACGATCCCAAGACTGTCGAGCTTGGTAGGCCTTGCCTGTGAGTAGTTTCCAGCAATTTACAAAGAAACTTTGTAGTCAGTTGTTATGAGTGTTTCCCCCCCTTTTTACCAAAAACTCTATAATGTAGTTACGAACATAAATAGCAAAAAGTACATACCAATTTTAAAGGAAAGAAACATGCAGTTCAGTAAATTTAGTCTCAGAAAATATTTAATGGGTCTCTATAAGCTTGAATTATATACCATTAATGCACGATCATGAGTAGTAAAAGAAGGGTATCTCACATGCCACAGAAGACAAAGGAGAGATTCCATTTGATTCCGAGCAACCGAATCTCCAACAAAAGCAAGTGTCTTGCCTCTCATCAACTCCAAGAACTTCCTAGCATCAAAGCGTGGGAGGATGCATTGCTCTGGTTTCCATCTCCAGCTCTCATACTCTTTATCCGGTCGCCCATTTCCCTGGCAGTTTTGCATCTGTGTGATCACAGGGCAAGAGTTGTTTGTGTACAGTGGCCCAGAAGAATCAAGAACCCACTTGCCACGGTATAGATCACAGGTGCCTGTAAATTGCAATGCAGAATGAGGATCAGCTTCTGCCTTCTGCTAACACAGTCACTACTGTATCAATGATGAACGACAAAATCACCACAATATAATGAAACCTAACCTTTCTCAGCCTTTTGCAACCCATCCGATGAATCCTCATCAGGTGTCGCCGTGGTATCACTGGCAGCAACCGGATCCGGCACAACTGTTTCTGTATAAGTAGACTGTTCACCCGGATTCACGTCACCACCCTGACCATTCTGCCCCACCAAGGGTTCTTGGCCACCTTCTCCATGCAAAGGGACATCAATGGCAGAAACATTCCTGCCCCCGTCAGCATGTTGAACCGAGGACGGCAACTTCACCTGGTCACTAGCTAGGACAGGGAGGTAATCATAGAGCGACGTCCGAGGCAGGGACGTGCCCACCGAGAGCGATGTCACCACGAGCGTCAGAACCAGCACCAGCACCGACACGACGGCAGTGACAAGCCAGCGCCGGGCTCCGCTATCCCCCGACGGGGCCTTCCTCACCGGCACGCTCATGGGTGTGGCCCCTCCTCGGAGATCAATCCCCCCATCCAAACGGCATCTACGCGGCGGCGGAATTCAGATCCAAGAAGAGTGCGGTGGGGAACTGAGACAGGGCACCAGCGTGGAATTTGGGAGGGAAGGGAAAGGGATCGGATTAGGGCGGGGAAGAAGGAGCGTGAGCACCCAGCCGCCAGCCGGTGCTCGTGGTTGGAGCAGGCCACGAGGCAGCAGCAGGGGAAGCGACGAGAGAGCCGTGAGGTGGAAGGGGAAGGTGGTTAACTCATCAGATCAGGTGGTTGATGAGGTTAATTTGGTACTAACACCCATCATGTGGCCACATAAATACAATGATCATGCAGAAATCTGGTTCAATTAATGATATCCATGGGGATAATTCATGAGTATTTTTGTGATATAATTAAAAAATACATTCTTTCCCTAAAAAATTATAAATGACACAGAAATGTTAAAAAGAAAAGTAGTAGTAGTATTCAACCTAACAGTATGACTTCTCAGTTGCTTGGGCTAAAGAAATCACAAACTGTACCTTGTGCAAACGAAAAGACTTATTCGTTGATGAATTTGGATGATGCTTATTATGGTTTGTCGGCCTGGTTTTCGAACTAAAAAGATTTTTTGCTGCCGGTTGAACTAAAAATGTCTGAATTTTAATATAGAAGACCATGTAAAGAGTCTCCTGGGGAACCATTTCAGCGTTAACAACTTTACATTCAACCTTGTTCATCACGCAGATTTTACGAATTTCATCCAGATAAACATAACAAAAACAAGGTAGCTTTGCCTTTGCTCAATTTTACATCAGACAATTGAATTTCAACAGTATTCTTCTGCAGGCTAATAGTCACTCTCCACGGCTCGTTTCTCTGTAACAAACAAAACTGCTAACCAAGGTTCAATGCTAATGGTTGACACGATCACAACTTGAACGAAGACGTAGTCCATTCAAGCTTGCAGTCTTGCACTGATTGTTACATACAGCTTCCTTTCTCAAATTGATGTCATTAGGGTGTCAATAAATTCAGTGCAATTTTACACTAATTTTTTTGACATCAGTTTAAAAAAGGGACGGAGTATCCATAAGTCACACTCTGCATACTGCTGGTTATGCCTTCGCGTTCCAAAGCTGACTGAGTTCCCCTCTTCTTGCACCGAGTGTCACCATAACTCCTGCACCGTTTCATCAAAGAAATGATCGTCAGATCTGCATGTTACGCACTGAAATGTCGGAAAATCGCACGGCACCTAATGTTGAAGGAACAAGGTAGAGCAGAGCTGGCTGGCCACTTTTCAGTATGTACAGTCCAATATATGTGCACGACAACCCTGCATTGGCATAGCAATTTTCGTGTAACCAGCATTGATCTTCTGACAAACTGCGATCCAGAGATCGATAGGGTGAATACTAGAAATGCATACCGAAGGCGTAGCCGAGCATGAGGCAGAGGAAGTAACCGTCAGTCAAGTCCTTGCCGTGTGTTCTGTCATATCTGCAACTCACTCAAATGCAGTTAGTAGGAAAATGCAGGAGAAGAAACAACTGATGGCTAGTAGCCTGAAGTTTTTACCTGAAGCTGAAAGCAACAAGCAGTCCAGGGAAAAGAATGTCCCCAAAACCGATCATGTCGTACCCATTCCACGAATCGAACTCCTTGGGCATCTTCAGAACCATTGGAAGGCTGGGGCCGTCATCGGTGCCACGGGCAACCTGAATTTTGCAGCGTTTCATTTAAACTAACGATGCTTGGATCTTGGAACATGATCGATCATCTACGTATGGATGGCAAACTTACTGTGATCATAACACTCTTCTTGAATATGTAAGGTGATATGAACACCCAGAATATGTCGTACAGGAAGGCACTGACAAGGAGCGCCGATGCGACCTGAAGATGATCTAAAGTCCGTCAGAGAGAGAGAGAGAGAGAGAGAGAGAGAGAGAGAGAGAGAGAGAGAGAAATTAACGGTGTGTTTTTTATTGGCATCGATCAAGTGCGTAATGAACTGGGAGTGCCTACTTTTATGTTCGGCATACGGACTACTTGCAAGACAAGAATCATCATGCAGATGCCCTGAAACAAGAACAATATATAGATGCCAGTGAGCATAAACACCTTGTGAGCAAAAGTACCACATGATCCAGCGACTCGAGCACACATACGCAATCTTACCATGAGGTCCTGACCAACCCAAGCTAACGTTGAGGACTGGTGTGAAGCCCAAGAGACGACGATGATCAGGGCTAAGGGCAGGACTACAAGCGTGACCACCGTCACGCTCCCGACGACAGGAAGCTTCACTTTCGCCCCGCCACAGTCGCATAGCCTGTGCACGTCGTCTCAGTTCGGGACCCCCGTTCAGATCAGTGGTATGATAATGCAAATTAAGACAAGACATGTTTTATTCAGCTAGAGGTCTCATCACCTTATAATGAGTGTCGAGGCAACGTAGTGCAGTCCCTGAAAAAAAATTGGGCGATGCAACGAAAGATGAGGAGAAGCAAGAATGCAAGATGCAGCAATGCAATGCAGAAACTAGTTTCACTGATCAACCGATCGAGAAAGCTGTTTCGGATTGGGCAGGTGGTACCTGGAGACCGCCGACGCAGAAGAGGAAGACGAGCAGCCACGCGGACCAGATGGACCTGAAGTAGAAGAGGAACAGCAGCACAAGCGACGACGTGACGATGAACACGACCGCGGTTTTGGTCTGCAGCTCCACGATCTCGGACTCGGGTTCTTCCTCCCCGCCCAACGTAGGAGCCTTCTTGGTAGGCTGACAGAGCAAATAACAAGATGGCCGCGTCAACTCGTCGCGCATCTTTTGAGCCCAGCGTGGTGTGATCACATACCTCTTCGCCTACGACGACGATGGTCCAGACGGAGGCGCAGGCCACCGAGCCGACGGCCATCATCCAGAGGAGCGGTATGGCGCCGTCGTAGGACGGCTTCTCCGGCGCGTACATCAGAATCTCCGCTGCAAATCGGAAGCGGTCGCCACGGATTAGAACGGTCGACGAGAGCAATCAGGACATGCATTGCTCGCGTCTAAATGTTCGGTTGGTTGGTTACCCCTGGACCGGCTTTCAACGGCTGCCCGAAGCTTGGCGCCGGCGGACTCGGACACCATGACCACCGGGATGTTGATGTCGGGAGGCGGATCCTTGTCGGTGCAGACCATCCTCTGCAGATCTGCGGGTAAGAGAGAGACCTCCGTCCATCAGATTCACTCTCTCACATGTTTGCCACGAGACTAGCTCGTAGGAACAACGCGATGAGAATCGCGCGCAGAGCATGCATGCACAACCAACCGACCGACCATCCTCGTTGTTGATGATGACCAGCGCCGACGCGCCGCCGGCCTCCGCCGCCTTCGCCTTCTCGATGAACGTGCACTCGCCGCGCTCGACCACGGCCACGGCGCGGGCGGGCGTCTCCGCGGCCTTGGCGCAGCCGGTCTTGGCCTTGGGCACGGTGAACGTGTGCTTCTCGGCGTCGTCCGTGTTGGTCGGCAGGATCTGGCCGAACCTCGCCGTGATGCCGGTCAGGCTGTTCTGCTCGTCGTTGTTCACCCAGTACATCACTTTCACCTGCGTGCGCGCGCGGATCGGTCAGCGGGTTTCTTAGTTTGCTCGTGTACGTTCGTGATCACCACTGACGGCAGGGGCACGGCATGCACGACGCCGGTGTTCACAAATTGACCTTCTGGAAGGGGTTGTCGCAGCCTGGGAACTTGGGCGAGGTGCCGTCCTCGAAGTCCGAGTTGGCGCCGGTGGCCAGCGGCGCCCGGAACGCCAGGAGGACGACGGCGGCGAGGAGGAGGTGGGTGAGGCGGCCATGGGTTGTCGGAATCGCCATGCCGTGCGCGGGGACTTAGCTAAGCCGTGCGAGCATAAGCGTCAGCTACATGCATCGCTGCATGGATCAGGCCCTATATCGGGGGCTGGCTGTCGTTCGCCCGAGCCCGGTGTTCCCGGAGCTTCGTCGTCGTTGAATCCGCTCGGAAAATTTGTTTGCTCTGTTTTGCTCCGGGGCGGGCTGCAAAGCTTCAACGTGCCGCGCGCATTTCATGGGCTACTCTTTTGTGACCCATGTAAATCTAGCCCAGTCTACCCAGAGAAACGTTCCAGCCCAGAGTTGCTTCGTCCATCCGAAGTTCCGAAGCATTTCTCTGTTTCGCGATCCGAGTTCGAACTCGCCCATGCTCGACTGATCGATGCCGGCTGCCTGAGTGCCTGGCCGTCACGGTGCCGACGCTCCTCTCTCGCCTCCGCGGCTGCAGCTACGCCTCCCACGCGCTCCAGTGCCACGCCCTCCTCCTCACCTCAGGCCACCTCGCCGCGCCTCCTCGCCCTCGCGTCTGTCCCCGCCCTCGCCCACGCCCACGCGAACGCATTCTTCGCGCGCCTACCGGAGCCCGCCTCCCGGGACCCCTTCCCCTGGAACACTCTCATACGCGTCCATGCCACCGGAAGCCTGCGTATGGCGCTCCTCTACATCACTCGCGTGCGCCAGTGCATCGTGGCGCCTGACGCCTACACGTTCCCCGCCGCGCTCAAGGCTTGCGGCTGCACGCCCGGCTGTAGGGCCTGGTTACTTGTGCACACCGCGGCAGTGAAGAGGGGACTCGACGTGGACCTCTTCACGTTGAACGCGCTCGTCACTCATCAGCTTCTACTGCATCATCCGGGACTGTTGTTCGTGGAGGAATTTGTTCGATGAAACAAGTCACGGCTTGGGGGACCTCGTCTCCTGGAACTCCATGTCTATGGTCGCAGGGTCCAGCGGGTGCGGAGAGATGAATCTCGCTCAGGAGCTGTTCGACGAAATGCCGCAGAGGGACGCGTTCTCCTGGGAAAGCATGATCGATGGGTATGGGAAACAAGCTCGTGGCATGGATCGTGCGCGCGAGCTGTTTGATCCAACGCCTGCCTGGGATTGGGTGTGCTGGAAGCTGGATCTCGATGATTGATGGTTATGCTAGACAGAAGGATGGATGAGGCGAAGGTCATGTTTGAGGAAATGCCTGATCGCAACATCATCTCATGGAGCCTTGTCCTTGATGGTTATGTCAGGTGTGGGAAGCCGAAGAAACTTTGGAGTATTTTCAGAGTAAGATTATAGCCTTATATTTATCTCAGAAATATTTTAGTTAAACTTCAAAAACATAAGTGTGTTTTGCTGATTTTTTGCAGACTGGAGCCTTCCCTTCACACACCTTCCGTTCTGGTCACCTTTTCTTCCATGAAAATTGTGGAATGACACAAAAGCCCATAAGAACTGTCGATGCTCAGAATGGATACGGTACTGTAAGCTTCAGGTTTAGAGCCGTTCAAGCAGACGAGTACATATTGAGGTTTGCTTGTAGTTCATGGACTCAATGCATTATGGCCGCATGTCAAAATACTGTTTATTTACTTAAGTAAGCTGCTATTTCAAACTGCATGTAATTTTTTTTACCATTTACTACCAAAATTACTAATTCATAACCTGAACTAAGAAGTACAAAATACCCACCAGACTCCAGCACTCTACTAGCTGCCTATTGTAATAAGAGAAGGGTTCCCGGGGGGGGGGGGGGGGGG
>BCLH01000699.1:18762-83533 GCA_001602315.1 Zoysia pacifica
CTGACCTTCCTCGCGGCCATCGGATCGGATACCTGCTTCTGCTTGGTCCCTTTCGCTTAACTATAACTCGCTTGCTGTTAGTACTTGATCGGTGCGCAGTGTCGGGTCCGATCGCATGAGGCGGCTTATATAGCGTGGGGACTTCCTCGGCCACAGCTAGCGTGGCCCGTGACACGCGCGCATGTGCAGATGTGCTACTCGAGCTGCATGCTAGTCAGGCATGGAGTCACGGGCGAGATCGATCGATGGCGATTGATCGTCGTCGTCTTCACGTAGCCCGTTCGCATGTGTGGAGATGCCGCCGCCGACTGCAAAAGCGCAGGCACGACATGCGGCGAGCGCAGGCAGGCAGGCCGTACCAATGGACTCGGGTGGAATTGGACGTACGTCGCGTGCTGTTTGTTCCGCGTCAAGTGGGCGTGGAAAACCGATGCGCGGTCAGCGGATGCGACATGGATCGGCGAACGGTAGCGCGGGTAAAGTAACCTATCGCCATGCCCGTGACTCCGTCCTAAGAGCAGTGTTTTTGGGCGGCTGATCACGAGCATGCCCAGCCTGTGCCTATGTGCCTTCAGCCTTCGAAATGCATGTGTGTCTTTTCCAAGTTATGGTTTCTTTTATAGGTTCTATCTACCTCTCACTGCATCCATTGGCAGAGTAGCATATTCTGCAGAATTTTCCAACTTGCTGGTTTTTTTTTTACATCCACATCATTTGAATTTTATCTTTAATATTATTACCTGATATACACATGGTTCTTGTTACAAGCTATAGCAGTACTATACTCCATTTATAAGCTTCTTTTTGTTCAAACTTGAAAAGCAGCAAAACTGGGAACAGTGGCGGAGCCAAATTCACCTTAGGTCAGGTGCTAAATCAATGGATAGATGCTAAAACCAGTAAGATTAAGTAAAATTTAAATATGTTTAATCTACTTTTTTATCTTTTTTAAGTAGAAAAAACAGCTACAGGACCGGTGCTGAAGCACCGGCCTGTCTCCGCCACTGATTGGGAAGACAGAGACTTGTCCCAGATGTCTCTGTTATTTTGCTCTGCCTTGGCATAGGCAAGAAAACTCAAATTTAAGATTCCTTTGAAACGTATGAATTTCGCAAAAATTAATTTAATTTTACAGAAAAAATTGCAGAAAACAGAAAAAAGTCCCAAAAAAGCCTTACCGGTGCTCGCTACGCCTGCACAGCATCTATAGCCAGGTCTGGACTACAGGCAACCATACACAAGGTTTTGAAAACCGGTGAGGAGCTAGTTTTCGATGAGAGGAAAAATCAGCCGTCTAACCTGTTTTGCTACAATGCTAAATTCGATTTTTCATCGAAAAATAAATCTATTTTAAAAATAAACTAGACTGGTTTAATCGAAAACCGTAAAAATTGACTGGTTTTCATGCTGTCACTTGGACCGGAGACATTCATCCCGCACTGTCGTCTCGTCTTGCGCCTAAGTCGCATCAAAAGCCTAACCCCAGAGTGGGAGGCTTCAGTAACTTTTAATCAAAAGGAGGGGAAGGGCCTGTTAAAAACCTGGGCAAAGATAAAGATTAAAGAAGAAGAAGAAGCTCGCTGTGTGGGCCGGGGTTTATAAAAAATCGGAAGGTCCAGTCTTTGTCAAAGTGGATTCCGAAAGGTTCTTAGCTGGCCCAGCGAAAAGGCCCATTGGTATATCCGCGTGTCCGTGGCCCGGGCTGTTTTATCTCCCTTTTTTTCTCATCTTTTTGCTTCACGTAGCTCAGCTTTACGACGCCATGACTTTGCGTTAACACAGAATAATCGCATTAGGAAAACTTATTATTGCTTTTGCTTCTACCGAAGTTATGGCCGGTCTTAACCTTAGTGCATGGTAGTTTGAAATCATGATCTTAACCTTAGTGCATGCATGCTCTGTTTTTAATTCAACCGTGAAAGAGCACAAATCACAAATGAGATGAAACGGAGCACTGGAAAGATTTGCATGCGCATGTGCTCCCATCCGGCAGCGACTTTAGATCGATGCATGGTAGTAGGAACGTGACCAACTGGTCCAGTCCATGTCCATCACAAAAGGAGTTGACAGAGTTCACGCACGGCCCTCCTACGGTAAAGCGCCTTCAACCACGGCTGGCATCGAGAAGCCGGGACAAAGCGCTCCACCCCGGAACCGCAAGAATCATTGTGATTTTGCCATGGTTCCGAGCAAAAGCAACAAACTTTTGCCGCTTTCCAGAACCATGCGTGGCGTGGTGGCCGGCCTTCTTGAGACGAGAGTTGAGTGAGGCGCGGCCGCGGCGGCAGGAGCTGCCGGGGAGACGAGCGCCATTGATTCATACATCTTCTCGCCGCCTAGTGAGTGATGCACGCGACATGCACACCTTTTGTTTATCGTGCAACGGCGAGGCTTGCTGCCAAAAGTGCCGAAAGCCGGGAGGCGTCCGTTGAACGGACGTGGTGATTCTTTTTTTTACCCAACTTCACTGCCGAGAGAGAAAGAGAGAGAGAGAGCAGTTTTTTTTTTGGGGGGGGGGGGGGGGGGGGGGGGGGGGGGAGGGGGGTAACCGATCGATCCAACCCAGTAACCACTGAAAAGAACAGCATCACAACTACACTCCGGACACTAAACTCGGAAAGCAAGGGACAGCCGCTGCGCCCTGCTGCAGTGCTGCACGAGTGCGAAGTGGTAACACTCATTGCCCCGGCTCAGTAACAGCCGAACACTACCTGTGCTTTGGGCTCTTGCTTTTCCGGGAGAGCTTTCTGAAAAGTTTAGGTGCGTGCAGTGTGCCCCCACATTCTCTTTACCACAAGACTTTGTGTGGCTATGTATAGAGCAGCTTGCTCCTCCTGCCCAATTCCAACAGAGCTTTGACTGCCCTTCCTGCTCCTTTGTCTCCCTAGTATATACCGTTGTTGGTCTCGCTTCGTCTTCTTCCTTCTCTCGTACCTGCTTCTGCTTCCGTGGTAGCGCAATGGAGGTGAGCCAAGGAGTTGCGTTGCGTCTTTGTTGTTTTTCAGTGACATCACGTTTGCGTTGTAAATGTCAGTCCTTGTTTCTAGACCTTTTTTTTTTTTTGCACTCCTGCTAGCCAGATATATTAGCCCATCGGTTGTCCAACTCTGAAATGTCTCTGCTTCTTTCATTCAAACTAAACGTGTAATGTTCAGCTGCTCATCAGAGGAATAAGTTCTGTTCCAATTTTATGACAGGCTCAAGACGACTGCAAATGGCGCCAGATCCCGGTGTTCGGTGACTGGAACCTGTGGGACGACATGCCCGTCACCCAGTACTTCCAGTCAGGAGCCTTCTTCTTCGCAGCGCATGGTGAGAAAGAAGATGAGGACCTGTTCAAGGTGCCCCAGTTCGTCCCTGTCAAATCCTACAACTATAACAAGGTTAGACAAAGCCACCATTTGGTTTTTAGCAGTGAGATTTCAGTTTAGTGTTTCATATTTTGAATTCACTTCAGTTTTACATGCCTAGCCTGCATGCACCAGCTAGCATATCAGAAATACCGATGATTCTGTGATCAATGTGCAGTGTGTTGTGCGAGGGAAGGGTGACAAAGCAAGTGATGTGCCTGTGAAGAAGGTACGCAGGAGGCAGTACGTGAAGGAGCAGCAGAAATGGAAGCCAAAGGGCGCAATGGATGAGGACCTGTACAAGATATCTCCGCAGCTTATCTGCAAGGTCAAGAAGGTAAGTGCCTTCTAATTGTAGTTCTTTACAGGGTTAGCGCGTCTTTCGCAAGCACATGTAGATAAATTGATTTACTTTAAGCTAGTTCCAGTAATGTGATTGACACAAAACTTTTCTGTAGGCTAAGTTGAACCTTTGCATGTAGCTTTAGCAGGATAATAATAGTAGATCTACTTATCAAATATGTGGCCTTTGTTAAAAAGCTTAAGAGCTGTGTTTCTTCACTTTCTTGCATTCTTGGAGCGTTATCGCCTCAAGTGACTGGCTTTCAGTCCTTAGTGCAGTTTGAACCAAGATACTTGTTGAAGTTTGAACTATGATGATTTCTTTCGTTGATGTGATATTTTTGTTTGAACTGCAGAAGAAGTATCTGAGGAATTTGCTGGGAGGGTGCCTGGGCCTGAACTGCATCGCCTGAATGAGCAGAGCTTAAGAAGTTTCTGGAGGAGTTTGGTGCTTTAGGGATATGTAAAGTGTTTATGCTAATATGGAGCTAAACGGAAACTTACTACTGTTTGCACTTGTTTCAGTATAATACCTCCATTCGACATTTTCTGGGCTGCTTTAGAACTCAACTTAGTGAACAGTTCGGCTCTGTTGTTTGAGGGACCCTGGGGCAAACTCAATATGAGGGACCTCAACAAGCGTAAAAAAAACTTACATGTACTTTTTAATTGGCACTCTTAAAGTCGGTCATATAGTTTTGTTTGAAAAAAAAAATCGGTCATAATTTGCAATAGGAAAAACTTCGACAAAAATCCTAACTCTCATAACTAAGAAATAGAAAATTTTAAGGAGAAATGCCAAAACAATATAAACTAACGTCAACACATAAAGAAAAGTTCAATTATCTTTGTGTTTACAATTTTGGACCACTAAAATAAAAAAAAAAGAATATTGTTGCTGCTAATTGGAATTGAGACTACAGCTTGTAGCACAGCTCATAAGATTCAACATATTTGTTAGCCAGACGTACTAAGCACTACCTAAAAGATCAATGAATTGTTATAGCCAGTAGAAAAACCTAACAATTATATACAGTACCTATACATATTTACAAATTATAATCCATTATAAGCTATTTTATGTTTAATATTAAAAGTCATCGTGTCTGTTCGAATAGGGAAGTCAATTTTAAGGTGCAAACTATAGCAACGTAAAGTGCAAATAAAGAAGCATTGTACCACCAAGCTCTTCTTCATTAAAGCCTTGTCAAACACCATGGCATTGATTTTATAATTTGGTCACTATGAACAAACAACTCACTTCACTTCCACAACATGAGGGCTGCTAACATTAATTTCTGCATACTTGGTGTGGTTTCAAGAGTTTTCTTGGATGAATTTCACTTCTGGTACACAAATGGTTTCTCTAGCTCCGAAAGCCCCAAAGTGAGACGGACAGACTGCTGAGACTAAGGAAGACCAAATACATACATCCGGTGTTTCTCCATGATCAATCATCTCCTCTAGCCATAGCAACGCATCATATGCTCTGCCAGCTAAACATAAGCCTCCAATTACATTGCTGAATGCACTTTTGTCAGGTCGGTGATGGCCCTTCACCATCATCTCCATCACACCAGATGCCTCAACAAACATGCTTTCTGAGCACAAGCCATCAACTAAGATAGAGAAAGTATCTTTCTGAGCAACACAGCCAAGCTGCCTGTTCATCCTCTTAAGGTATCCTAGTGCCCTAATCGATTGCATAATGTTGCAAAGACCCTTCATTAACAAGTTGTATGTTGTCACTGTTGGAATAAGATCATTCTTAGGCAGTTCCTCCTCCATCACCCTCACAGCATCATCCATGTTCCCTTCCCTGCATAAAGCAGCCATCTTCGCCTCGTACATGACAGTTGTTGGCTTAAAACCCTTCTTGGCCATGTCCTCAAACAATTTATCTGCCTGATCAAACCGACCCTCGTCATAGAGGTCGAGAACCATGGACTCAAAGCTCACTACAGTCCGACCACCTCGTACAGCCAACGCCTGGTTAATAGCTTCCTGGGCATCATCGAGGGTAAGACCAGCAAGCATGGGCACACGAAGAGATCTCCGGCTGCCTGGAGACCGCAGACCCTTCCTGAGCACCTTATCCAGAACCAGCTCGGCCTGCTCGCCTCTACCAGCAGCACAGAGAGCAACCAGCAGTGCCCGGTAAACCACTACATCAGCATCGCATCCCCGCTGTGACACCCGCCAAAGCATAGAGTAGAGGACGTGCACTGCCTCTTCAAGCATGCCAGCGTCACAGAGAGCAGGCACGATCGCGCGGTAAGCGTCCCTCTCAGGGGCGAGGCACAGGTTCGGCATTTCGTCGAGCAATTGCAGCGCAAGCTCGGGTCGTCCCGCGCGGCACAGACCAGTTATAAGCAGAGTAAGGTCTCCTGATGCTATCGAGACTTCTGGGCGCCCCGCGAAGTCGGCGAAGAGGCGGGCGGCGTCCGGGAGGTGACTGTGGGAGATGAGTTGGCGGAGGAGCACGGAGAAGGAGAGCGACCAAGACGGGGACGGGGAGGAAGGGAGTGAGTGGCGGAAGATGGAGATGGCTGAAACTGGTGAGAGATTCGGTATGGAAGCGGCGAGGAGGGAGTCCGCCGAGGGGGACGACGGGAGGATGCGGCGGAGGAGGGACGGCAGGACGGGGGAGCCCGCGGCCGCGGCGAGGAGGGAGGAATGCACGGCGTCGTTGTGACGGTAGGAGGATGGCGGATAATGGCGTGGCGCGTCGGAGTACAGTTGGGCGGCTTCGAGGGGGTCCTTCTGCCGTCGTATGGCGCCGGCGAGGTGCGCCGGGGTGAGCACCCGCGGCCACCGAACCGGCGTGCCGCCCATTTGGGACTTCGCCGGACGGCAACTGCCGCTGTTCACTTCCCGGTGGGCGTGCGTGAACGGCAATTAAAGTGAAGGGCAATTGGCAATGGCCCGGCCCGGAAGAGAAGCTTGTCCAACCATTTCGGCCTAGTCCAGATATGCAGGTCCCTGCTTATGTTCAATACGGGCTTGAGAAAACAAGGCCTTTTCAGCCCGGTCGAAGTCTCCACCTACTTAATTCTATTTTCTTTCGAAAAAATACTATTATAATAGGAAGCAAATATGGTCACAGTGAAAAGGAAATTTGAAGTACAAAAGGCAAGAGAAAATGACCGAGCCGCAAAAGGCGCGGGCGCGCGGCAACCAGAAGAGGCGGCGAACGATTCAGCGCAACGGCTGGCTGCCCGGTTCCCCGGGCGGAGGCGCGCGCGCGCGACGCCCGGCCGCGCTCCCACCTGGTGCCCCTCCCGCTGCCGGCTCTCTTGCACGCCACGACCCTTTCCTTCCTCCCCCTCCACCGCCACCACCACCATCTCCTCGCGGCAGCCCGCACCCAAGAGCATCCATACAAAGCGCAGGGCGACGCGGCCGCTCACAAACTTTGAGTGCCCCCGCGCACGGCCGTGCCCTCTCTCTTTCTATCTCGTCGGTGCTGCTCTGTTCGATCGCCTCGCCTTCGGCAACCGACGTCGACCACTGCGTTGGGATCGCGCTGCGCGCGCTCGCGGACGTAGTCGCCCCCATGGACGATAAGGAGAAGGAGAAAGAGAAGGAGGAGAACAAGCACGACGGCACCGACGTCGAGGAAGAAGAGGAGGACGAGGAGGGGAACAAGCGCACCGTCGTGCTCGGGCCCCAGGTCCCCCTCAAGGAGCAGCTCGAGCTCGACAAGGTATCGTGCTTGCATTTCTATGATTCGATTCAATGGCGCGCATTGCCTCATCAGTCCTCACGATCCCGTGAACCTCACTCGGCGGGGGATCCGTTACTAATACAGCCACGGATTTCTGTAATGATCTTTTCTGATTGGGTGCGTAGGATGATGAGAGCCTGAGGAGGTGGAAGGAGCAGCTCCTTGGGCAAGTCGACACAGAGCAGCTCGGAGGTGGTTGCTCTGCCTGATGACCAGTTCATACGGCCGATCTCGCCATGGCGCTTGCTTCGGATAAACTGACGACGTGTTTTGGTTTCGATCGAAATTCTGGTGGACGCAGAAACCGCCGAGCCGGAGGTGAAGGTGCTGAACCTGACCATCCTGTCGCCGGGACGGCCGGACATGGTCCTGCCGATCCCGTTCCAGCCAGACGAGAAGGGCTACGCGTTCGCGCTCAAGGACGGCAGCCCCTACAGCTTCCGATTCTCATTCATCGTCTCCAACAACATCGTCTCGGGCCTCAAGTACACCAACACCGTCTGGAAGACTGGAGTAAGAGGTGATAGCCACATAACACCCCCCCCCCCCCCCGGGGCGTTCAATATTACTTTCTTAATTAACATGATTAGATCTGGCTGCTCTGTCCATTCAAACGTTCATTGAGCATTTGTTCATCAGATTTGCCAATCGGCATACGAATTACATTATAGATCAGAGAAAAACAATGTGTGGATTTCATCAGGTAGTTCTAGAAATTCAGCATTGTAACCTGCAACTTTAACTAAATTTGGCAAAAAAAAATCATTTACCATACAGCTCACTGTGCATGGTTCACGTTAACTGATCATACGAACCTTTTCTTTCTTTCTTCTTACTTCTTTTGAGAGAGGTAACAGTTTCTGGCCAAAATAATAACATGATCATTCACATTGTTTCTGTGGTCACACTTTTGACGTAATTGACATATTTTCCTTCTGTTGCAGTGGAGAACCAGAAAATGATGCTGGGGACGTTCAGTCCCCAGCTAGAGCCCTACGTCTATGAGGGTGAAGAAGAGACCACACCCGCTGGTATTTTTGCAAGAGGATCCTATTCTGCTAAACTAAAGGTATATACTTGTGTATTTTTCAATTGGGTTCAATTTGATGATTTATGATCATAGTTCCGTTAACCACAGCCGTAATATGTTGCCTTCCAGTTTGTCGACGATGACGGCAAGGTCTACTTGGAGATGAGTTACTACTTTGAGATTAGAAAGGAATGGCCAGCAACAACCCAATGATGTGGAACCGGGCCGGCTCGTTGAACATGTTAGCTCATAGCTAAGCCAAGGCAGCTACTGCTTTTAGAATTATTCGTTCGCACGATAACCGCCTTTCGATTTGTTTTCAGTATAATGTTTTTACACAGCTCGCCACATAATATTGCTTTTTCACGTTACATAATCCTGTCTGGAAATACTCGGAATATTTATGTACTACTGATGATGATGAACTCGTTTCTCTGAAACACCCTTTGTTGATCACCTGCTGCTCTGTCCCCGTGCAATCAGAACTCGTTGGTTGCTGCATCATGCAGTCTGAATGCATCTGACGGTTAAAGTGCAGTGGTGGCTCGTTTGAGCATCGCCTTCATCAAGATGAAATCTTTCTGTCAGGTCAAGGATTTTTGCTTGTATGTTAAGCTGTTTTTGCACTTAGCGTCGTTCTAAGTGGCTGCGGCTGGCGCAGGGTGTTTAGTGCAGTTGGTGCTGGGGCAACGCAAAGCCATTTCGTGTGCAGGATGAAAGGTTGGCGCACCAGCTAATGCTTGTTACAGAGCTAGTACTAGCGATCCTACCACCGCCACGAGATTGTTCCAAAGCTAAGATTTGGCGATGACTTGCAAGTAATGATTCAGCCTTGTTGCCGTGGTACTGGTAGTGCTGGCCTCAGGTTTCGGAAGACTAAGCTTAAAGCTTGTGCACGTAGAGTACGGAGTACATCAGAAGTAGACCTCATCGCAGTATTTAGAAGACACATTTGCCAGTTGTTGCCTTCATTTCGAAGCTTTCGGATTTTTGCTCCAAAAAACAATATGCTTCGCAAATTTGTTACTAAAATCATAAATCATATATTCAGATGGTTACATATGCCGTTCACATCTATCGTCTTGTTAAAACTGAACTTAATGAACTGCTGTCCTGATTGAGAAACTACTCTTCACTGTACTTAATTTGTTATAACCTTGTTTCAGCTCAGGTTTTGATACAGCTAGGTAAGCTACAGAGTTTTGGTATACTCACTTTAAATCAATGCAGATGCAGATAAAATTTCCCGTTCCGGACAGGGACAAAGTTTTTACTGAATCCGCTGTAGAGTTTTGACAGCGTTTTCCGTTCTGAAACCCTCCGTAAAGAGTCTCCTCCGTAAACGGTTTACCCGGATTACAGGCCACTGCCCTTACCCACGCGAATCAGCGCTAGTTGCAGTAACCAAGCCACGGCCGCGGCGGCGCCTCGGGCGCTGCTCCCCCGCCTCCGCGTCTCTCCTGTCCTCCATCACCACCACCTGGGCACCGTCTATCAAAAACGCCTCCTCCTCCAGCACCGGCACCGGCACCGGCACCGGCGGTACGAAACACACTCGAAGTTCGAATCATTGTTGCTGGGATTAGTTGCGGGTTCATGACCTCTCGTTGTTGGGTTGGGGGTTCGGGAACGGTGTTGTTGAGTTCAGGCTGCGCGCGCTAGGTGTTGGGCAGAATGCCGCGGTGGCCATCAGAGTCTCGACGGCGCCCAGCCCCGCGTACTCTTTAGTGAAATGCCAGTTTGAGACGTCGTCTCCTGCTTGTCAGCGATCTACCGGTACGCAAGGAGGGGGTCGTTCCATGACTCCAGTGTGCTGTTTACTGACATGATGAGGGCTGGGTTGGCGCAAACTCGTTCAACTTGGTTGGCGTGTTGCTTGCGGTTGTTAACATTGTCATCTTAAATGTTAGTACATAATTATATTCTTAATGAAGCGGACTTGTTCACTGAATAACTTCCTGAAACTGACACTCTAGTTATGATAAGTTGTTTGAACCATGGCTCTAACTTTGTTATCACACGCAGGGAAAATCTGAAGAAATTAGTGTACGGCCTGTGATGTTACACATATTACAGACATCCTTAGATTACTCAAAATGTGACAGTCTTCACAGAGCTAGATAAACTAAGATAACACTTCATCGAGTTATAAGATAGTAGAACTTCTTAGCTCACGTTTGTCACCGTCATAAGATAATAAGAAAGTCTGAAAGGCATGTTACTATATAGCATCTTGAAAGCTGAATCCCACTAAGTTGCCACTGTGTGACAGGGGAAAAAAATACCCCTTTCCAATATTTATTTGCTAGATGCGTGTGGCGATGTTGATATCTGTAGTTTCTTCTGTCTGGGGCGACATTGCCTTATATTGATAATAGTGGGAGCACATGAGGAAGTAGAAAAGGTTGACTACTCCCAGGATGGCAATAAAATAGTAATAATAGTCAAGTTTGCCCATGTTAATATCATCTGTTAACCAGCTTGTGTGACCGTGTCTTGAAGTAACATTTCTTATGATGTTTACCAGCACAGTACTCAAGTAGTTTGCTCCAGCAACAGCCAAGAAAGATAGGGATCCTGCTAGGGTTTGCATATGCTCTGGGAACTGCTTGTTGTAGAATTCTATTTGTCCTACTGTGTTGAAGGCCTCAGCAATACCCATTAAAATCAATTGGGGTGAAAGCCACAAGACTGTCATAGATGATATCCCTCCATTAGACAAGGCTGATTTTCTCCTTTTATATTCAACAAGTCCAGCTACAACCATAGAAATGGAAGAAATCACTAATCCTACACCCTGTCTCTGTAGAAGTGTAATCCCCCCTTCCAGTCCAGTGAGCTGTCTAGCAAAAGGTACCATAATTCGATCATAAATGGCGAGGAACACAGTTAGGGCGATGAGGGATATGGATGTAATAGTGGCTGCAGGAATTTCGAAGTGTGGCCCAAGGTGACAGTCCATGGTAAATGCTTGCAATACTATAAAAGTGAATTGTTGAGCCATTGCAACGAAAAATAGAATTCCAGATAAACAAATAGGCAGAATTCTTATCAAACATTTGACTTCCTCTATTTGCTGGATAGTGCTAAGTTCCCATGAGTTGCTTGCAGAACCATCGTCATTTACATCTCCATCCTGTATAATTGCGGCTTTGTTTAGAAACCTGAAAATGAAGAGATTGAGATTCATTGGAGAATTCCAGTATGTTTCAGACGTTGCTTTGTACTTCATTCAAGTATCTATGACAGTCTACTCAAGTTACATCCTTGTTTGAATAGAGCATGGTCTAAAATTATATTTACTTTTCTGTGACACTAGAGGATATAATTGCTGAATAGTACTCTAATTTGGCTGGAAAAATCAAGTTGCTTTTAAAAATGTCTGAGTCTGGAAGAAACTTCCAGATATGTGTGTTCCTTCAATTATGGTTATTCTTTTAGGGATGGACATTAATACATTATTCCGACTAAGGTTATTTATATAAGTACCATTCATTACTTATGAATAGGGGTCATATTCATGTTACCTGAACTGAGAAGTAATCGGCAGTCTGAAAAGACGGTTGCCCCTTGTTGGAGGGTTGTAGAGCATCAATTCTTGCTGATTTATATCATGTGGACATGGAAGTTGGAGTCTTCTCTTTTTAAACGATGCCACTAAAACCTGCACAATTCCAATGAAGATGCTTCGCTCTGGTGGCACGTGAACATATAGTCTGGTACCAGCGAAGTAGAAAATAATTGCCAGAAACATGAAAGACGTGGGTATGCCAAATCCTATTGCCCAACTGAAGTTGTTCTGGATGTAGATGAGAATAGTAGTTGAAAACACCAGTGCAGCTGTACCTGTGCCATAGTACCAGTTATAATAGCTGTTTAGACTCTTTCGACTTTCTTTATCTGTTCTGTCAAATTGGTCTGCTCCGAATGGCAAGCTGCAGGGCCGTACCCCTCCACCACCAATAGTTAGGAGCCCTAGGGAAAGGTATAACACACTCAGCTGGAGTTTTGATGGATTACTGCAACGTCCACCTATTTGGGATTTTTGATTGCAGATTGGTGGTTTGAGAACTGGAACTGATGCAGACAAAGTGAACCCCAGCATCCCCTGTTAAATGATAGAAATATAAGCAGATTAGAATGAATCTCATTTCAGAGAATTATAAACTCTGAAGCAATGAATATCCATGAGATTTTTTTTGTTTGCCAGAATTTTGTAGAAAATCAAGTGCAATTGTGAATTTATGATCTATGTTCATGTTTGTTCTAAACTTGAATTAGGTTCTCTATGAAGCAAGTGCAGCCTAGAGCTTTTGAATTGTGTGTCATGCATAGGCTACAGGAAGCACTGGATTACTGGGCCTTAATGCGAAGTACCTTCATCTGTGGATTGTTATTCCTTACAACAGCTAGAACCAGTTAAAAATAGCATATTATTTCTGAGTTATCAAGTTTTGCAAATTTAGGCCCCGTTTGAATCCAAATTATCTCTGACTTGCAAATTATGGATTATCTCTGACTTGCAAATTATGGATTCTTGGATTCTAAAATCTGGATTTTAAGATTCTAAAATTTCTACCGTTTGTATTATGAGATTTTAGCTGGATTTTTGTATTTTATAATTCAAATTTTAAAATTTTAAAATATCAATTGTTTGGATTACGTGATTTTATCATTTTAAGTATATTGGTTTGTATTATGATATAAAAATTTAAATAATATTTAAATCCATAGGATTTTACAATCTTCTAAAATCTCACCTGTTTTGAAAATTATCAGATTTTTTTATCCGGATTCTTAGAATCCCATGGGATTCAAACATCATCTTATAAACGTAAATTAAGCCTTCACTTGGACCCGTGCTCGTGTCAATTAATTCAACCTGTGATGAAGTATTTATTTCATTCGTTGGACAGATTCTGATACTATCAATGACATCTGATCTTGTATTAATGACCAGGTGAAATGGATCATCAGAGATAGTGGCTTGAACTGGCGGACGTACCAGGAGGCTTGCGAGGCACCCATATGCTAGGGTTTTGAATCTTCCCAAGTAGGAATCAGAGATGAACGCTCCTATCAATGGAGTGAAGTTGAGCGTCGCGTAGAAGATGTTGGTTATGCTTGTCGCCTTCAGTTGCCCAATGTAGAATCGTTTCACAAGGTACGTTATCAAGTTTGCTGCCACTCCATATGAAGCAGCCCTTTTCAAACGTCTCGTTTGCTGCAAATGAAAAGAGATACTAGTAAACACTAACTCGATTCGTGTAAAGAAGATGAAAGCCGTCACTAGCGTGATGCAGTTCCAAAGTGCAATAAATTTTTTTTACTGATATATAAGAGGTTTATCCCCGACATTATGGAGATAAAAGTACAATTTCTTCGTTGTTCGTGCCTTGCACCCGACATATGCTGCGCCATACGCAGTGACGGGAGAGTAGCATCATGGTTTTAATGGAGAGTATAATAAGGCCTCCTTTGCAACATAATCTCTTCGTTTTTAAATTGATATCGCTGTTGATTTTTAAATTTAATTTTGATCATTTGTTTTATTAAAAAAAATTGATAAATTTTATATATTTTGATATAATTTGATTTATCGTTAGATTTATTTGAATCACAATTTAAAATTTTACGTATTTAAGCAAATTTTTTGAATAAAATGAATAATTAAAGTTGATCGTAAAAGTCAACGACGATATCAATTTAAGAACGGAGAGAGTTGGAATTTGATAGTAGTAAGAATCAATTTAATTTCATGAAAAACATATGATTGAAAAAAAAAGGTAATCTAAACTGAACCGAACCTAGGATGAAGGGCACGGACTTCCAACCAAGCGGCTTCTTGATCCTCCGGGCCGCCACCTCTGGCTCACTGCCGCTGTTGCTCTGCCTCGCGTGGTCTCCCTCCCCTTCTGTTGCCATCTCCGAGCTTGCGAGCATACGAGTGATACGGAGTATAGTTCCTTCTTTCCGGACGCGGTAAAGATAGAGTGACGCTGTTCTCTCATCTAATAGTCAACTTAGATATCTACGGATAGGACAGCGGCAACCTTTGGCCTTTGCACTGGTGCCAGTTCACTGGAGAGTGAAATATCTCGAAAGCAGAGTGAGGCCGTGAAGTTGACGGTCTTGTAGAGACCGCAAGGCCGTAATCAGTTAGCCTCAGTAACGGTGTTGCTGTAGTGGGCTAACGTCTTTCAGGCCCATCAGGCGCCCAGCCCAGCTTTCGTGGACTAGGGCGGCTCCATCTGTCAACAATTAGCGCACTGATGAGACCAGAAGGCTAATTAAATGGCGATCACTGGCGAATTAATCAAGATCCATCTAAGCCCTTCTCCCCCTCCTGTTGCAATCATCATGACGCGTGTTCGTACTAACCGGTCACTCAGCGCATATAATTAAGCCAGCCGGCGACCTAATAAACTCGTCTTATGTTAACGGAAAAGAAGCACGGCTAGCCAGCGACGAGACCTGACCAAATCCGGGCCCCGCGTCTCTGACTTGCGCTCGAAGCGATCGTGACATATATCGGGACGGGAGGAAGACCTACCGCGGGGGAGAGGCGTGCATGCACGGGCAGACCGGATCGATCGATGCATGGATCGTTCTCGACGGCGACCGATCGATCCATGCAGAAAGTTTCCGTCACCCGCGCCATCATTTGCGGTGCCGCTACGAGGAACGCCCCGTGTGCCTTCTGGCCCTCGGCCGGTCGACATGATCATTGCTCGCGCTCACAGCTAGCATGTGGACGTCCCGTCGTCGTCGCCCGGCTTGGCTTGGGCGGCCGTCCTGTGGATTCATTCACCCAACAACCCTGACGTGACCCAATTCGTCCAGCGATTAAGCGTGAACCAACACTTTATGTCAGACCGAATGATCGGGTAAATAAATTTCAAAAGTTGGTTGGTCAGTGGTCATGTCAGTAACATCGTCTAAATGAGGCCATGAGGCCCATGCATGAAACAGTGCATGACCGAAATTCAGCGGTCTTATTATTGATAAAATAATCAGTTTTGGTTCCTGCGTGCAGATCAAACTGTAACGATCCAAAGGGTTCCAAACCGCCAGAATAGGGTATCCTCCACCAACAAGTTCACACATAATGCAGCCGCCAGCCGGCGGTAGTGAACTAAACAAATCTCTTAAACAAACAAGCAAACTGCTCCGATTTCTGTACGAGGAGGACACAGGTTGTCCGGTCTCTGTTACGTACGCCCATCATGGGCAAGCGGAGCGGGAGGAGGAAGACGGCTGGCTACCAAATCATTCACGCACGCAAGTTGATGTGAGCGATCAAAAGGCCCCAGAAAAAAGAAGGCGACCTGGATGGCTAAAGAGCCAGAGGCCATTGGGGTTTCTAGGCGCCTTTCGAACTCGAGCATATGCATCGTCGTACGGTCATCGTAGAAAAAGCGGAAAGAAGGAAGACGAGAATTGTAGGATTGCATGACGAGAATCTTGTCTTGTCGGTTAAGCTTAACCGATGGTCCTGACCTAGCATATGACGATCGAACAGACCGCGCGCGTTCAGTTCAGGCGATCGGCGAATGAATTCCGCCCGGCGTTCGAGTACGTCGGGCGAATATATTTGCTCGGTCAGGTACGTACGTACTCACATGCCAGTCAGAATGAGCTTCGAGAAGCGCACATGCCTTGTCCGGAATACACCTGTAAGTATCGTCTGAGAGCGGAAAAAATCTGTCACCTCCTGTCGGAATGTTCTTTCAGCAAACAAGTCTGGAGCTCCGTGGCGATCTGGTGCCGTGAGCCGAGGCTCAACCCGAATAACTGGATGCCACAGGACGACAGTCTCAGCTGGTTCGCGTGATTGACTGACGGCTGGATGGGCGCTAGGCAGGTCGGAATGTGCTCGCTGATCACCTTGACGATCTGGTCTATCTGGAGAGAGCGCAACGCGCGAGTTTTTGAAGACAAATTGAAACCGGTGTCTAAGATTGTCTCGGAGATCATCGACGAGGTGGGGTATGTGGTGTGCGGCCGGAGCCAAGTGTCTTTCACGAGTTGTACCTTCAGGACGGGAGTAGTCCGCCTATGTCTTTGTTGTCAGCGACGCTGGCATATACATAACTCTCTTGACTTTCATTCTCCTTATAAATATACGCCGAACTGATTCGGATCTTTGGAAAAAAAAGAGCTGAAAAAATCATCAGCGCGCCGTAGAGGACGATTCTCTCTCTGTTAACGCGCAGGCGGGTGGTACGTAGTCGCGCCTCGTCCGGGCAGACTGAGAAACACGGCGCTGTCGCGCCACGGGCTCAGCAGCGTCGATCACTCCCGGTGATCGCGGCCTTAGTTCCTTTGACTCAACCTCCTCGTCGTCGGACGATCGAGAGTTACTTCATCCCTTGTAGCGGTAGCATGGACGCAACTCACATGCACAACAGTCGCCGGTACGTCGGCGACGCTGTTACCTCGTGGGCTCGCCCACATCCGGCGCCGGTGGCGCACCTTCCGTATCCGTGACCTATGGCCCCTATCTACCAGCTCAAACAAATTAAGCAGCACTGGCACGAAGACGACGATGGCAAACCGAAGCCAGACTGCGTAAAACACGCAGCTCATAGCGCGGCCAGCTCCCCGCGGGCCGGTTTTTTTTTTTTAAGCATGGTACTAACTAACATGCCCAACACCAAACCACGCTTTACGCGGCCGCTGATCGAGTCGCCGGCTGTTGGACCCCGTCCCCGTCCGTTCTCTCCGCTGTGTCCTTGTCATCAAATTTCCTTTTATTTCCATCTCGTCTCCTCTCTCTCCTCCCATTTCTCACCTCAATTATTGGGTCCGTCGTCCGCTTCCGCTCTCTCGCTCCGGCACCCTCCTTCCTGCCCGCACCGTGGGCGTCGGGAATGGCGGTCTGGGCGCTGGCCCTCGTCGTGGTGGCGGCGACGGTGGCAGGCGACGCGGCGGGGGAGGCGACGGCGGAGGAGGCGGTGCACGCGGTGCTCGCGGCGAACCAGCTCCCGCGCGGGCTGCTGCCCTCCGGGATCGCCGCGTTCGCCCACGACGCGGGAAGCGGGAGGTTCGAGGCTGTTCTACAGGCCGCGTGCACCGCGCGGTCCGGGGTCGGCCTGCGCTACAACGTGACCGTGACGGGGGTCGTCAGCGAGGGCCGGATCGCGGCCATCTCCGGGGTCGACGCCAAGGACCTCTTCATGTGGTTCCCCGTCCGCGGCATCCACGTCGACATCCCGTCCACCGGCGTCATATACTTCGACGTCGGCGTCGTGTTCAAGCACTTCCCGCTCTCCGTCTTCGACGCGCCGCCGCCCTGCACGCCCGACCCGATCCTCGTCCGCCCGCGAGTAACTGACGCTGATCCATCCATCTCGCCGTTTCCTGTCTCTCCTCTCCTGCAGGTAATCACTGACGCTGATTCTGCGCTCTTCTTGCAGCGGCTCGATGGCGTCCACGGATTGGCCGGCGGCGGCGTGGCGTCGCAATGATGGGACGGTGCGCGCGGAGCAGGAACAGGAATCGCAGTTTTGAGACAGGAGTCCATCCATCAGCCGGTCGCCGATGGCCGGCCGGCCCGTGGGCAGATACTCCTAGAAGATAGCGCGGGCTTTCGTTTTGTCTGGTACTTTAGCTAGAAACCAGCCGGTCGTCATCAGTCTGTTCTTGTCGTCCTTCATGTCCGCGTCCGGTGCGGGCGGAAGCCACCGTGAAAAGCTACAGCAAGGGGTTCTCCTTCCGGTGGTGTCTGCGGCCGTCGCCGATATTTTTCGTGGTAATGGATGGTCCTTGTACATCTTTACTGTTTGTTATACAGAGCATGTTTCTTCCTTGGAACAGCGAGCTCGCGTAGATCGAGCCTTTGCATGGTTGAGGTGTCTTTTTTTGGGTCATCCGCGGTTCAGAAAACCCAGAGGAAGGAGAGCGCCGTCGTTGTCTCCAGCCGTGGTCGCCGTTGCAGAGGCGGCGGCGTCTGTCCCATCCATCGTGGTATCCAATGGGATGGATAGACTTCGATGCTCCAGCCCAGCCGCTCGTGCTGCTCGTGGAGTGGACTGACTACTGAAGGAGTACCGAGAGAGACAGAGAGAGCCGGATCCGACCGGCACCGGACGCTGGCGAGAAGATCCGAGGCCGATCCGGTCGTGCGTGGGAAAGAAAGAACCCAGACAAGAATGGGCGCGGCATCGCGGTTCGTGCCGTATCCCGGTCGCCAGCCGCGACCTATAGCTAGTCTCCTCCTACTGCCCTGCTCGCGATAGGTTGCTGATTCGCAGCTTGGCGATCTGATCTGTCTCGCCAAAAGGGCGCTCGCTTTGGGAGGGGAGAGACTGGACCAGTCACCGCACCACCACGCTGCTGTCCCTCACCTGCAGGAGCAATGCAATGCTGATTGGTTTACTCCTGACCGAAAAGAAACGCCTCCGGCGAGAATGAGATCCGTGAAACAGTGTCACCACTGCTAACCTGCAAGGGCCTCCTTAACCTGACAGCCGTTTAGGATTTGCTCCGCGGTTCTGGGGCTCGTTCAGTCCAGGCAGTGCATCCCTACTACCCCCCCTGCTGATATACGGACGAGGCATGAAAGCTGTGCATGTGTGTGTGACCGTCGTTGGTCGGAGTCGTGGCGCACAGGAACGGCGCATGATTGATGGCTCGCACATGCGGGGAGGGACCGAGGGAGAGCGAGTCCGTCCGGCCTGGACAATAATTCCCGGGCCGGGCCGGGCGCAGGCAGAACGGGGCCGTCACAAGCAGAGACAGGATGATGTGCTCCGAGACCCTGGCTGGCTGGTTTGGGCTCTCCGCTCCCTAGATCCCCGTTTCGACCAACAGCTCAGCAGCATCTGGATCCCCTGGAATGGTGCACATCGTATACTGTCCAATTGGAAGAGCGTCCTTTCTGGTGCGTGTGGTAGTTGCCATTATACCTTGGGTTTTCGCGCACTCCTATTTGTTTATGTCCTTCAAGAACAGCTAACCAATGTACGGTACCTTCTTTTTTACTCCGAAGTATTGAAAAAAATAGAGTATCTTCCAGAAAGTTATTATTTTATAATTAATGTCATCATTCATTTTTAAATTAAACTTTAACTATTTATTTTATTAAAAAAATTGTTGTGTAAAATTTTAAGTTATAATTCAAATAACTTTAATAATAAATTAAATTATATCAAAATATATAAAATTTATTATTATTTTTTAAATATATGAACAGATAGAGTATACTAATACAACAAGCAGTACTTAGTAACGCTGACAATAGAACATGGGATCTGGTTACTGTCAGTGGCCAGTGGGTACTCCACGTGTTTTGTGGGGATGTTCTCGCACCAGCAGCTGTTGGAAGCAAACAAGGTGCTGAGCTGCGTTACGTCCGACGTGTCCGTGCTCCGGTGGGGAGGGACAGGTCACTGGTGACCGCGACGCGATGGGTGGGCCGCGATTAGCGAAGGGAAGGGTGGCAGCGGCATGTGCGACAGTGCGAGGGGGCGGCAGCCTCCGCCTTGGCTGCTGCCGGTTTGGTGCAGTAGGTGGGATGCCCGGGGTGACTTCGGCAACACTGGGTCATCGGCCTCGTCGGCGGTGTTGACGTGGCCGCGGATTAGGTGGTCAGTTTCAGGATAGCGATGACAAGGAAGCCGTTCCCATCCCAGGCACATGCGTTGCATGGCGGTGTTATACATGGGTGGGATAACTCTAAAGAACCCATGGGTAAATTACACTCTTTAATTTTTAAAATCAGATACTTAATTTTTTAAAATATTGAAAACTGTTTAAATAACTTTTTAGACAGTTTTAAAGATATTTTACTGTTTTAAATCCATACGTCAGTTTGAAATAATTTTATTTTAACTCTCAACTATGACTGATGCTATACTTCACCTTTCAAACATAAAAATCAGATTTTAATCTCATAAAGTATTGTAAATTGTTTAGACAACACATGTATTATTTAGACAAATTTTAATACTTTAGAGAGTTAAAAGTCTAATTTTTAAAGTTTGAGGTGTAAAGTAGACTAGTTGAGGGAGTGAATTAGATATGTAGGTTTATAAACAGTAAAATTACCCTAAAACCGTCTAAAAAATAATTTAAACGGTTTTCAATACTTCGAGGAGTTAAGTTTCTGATTTTAAAAGTTAGAGAGTTTCTCCAGATTTATCCCTAGTTGGGTGGAATGTGGTGACGCAGGTTCCGTGCGATGGATCAGTAGTGCGTGAATTTGATCGTAACGTCTTTTTAGAAAAGGCCGCTTCATGTCTATCGGAGCAGTGTTGACCAGATTCGAAATGTGCCGAACCATTTGGATGTTTTCTTTTATCCTGCTCAGTCCTCGTTAAGAAATACTCCTATTTATACTCATTGAATGAAAAAAGCGATAAAGGAATAATATTGTTTCAATCATAGATTTTTGTCCTTTAAACCAAAAGTTAACACCGTTAGAGTTATTTAACAAATTTATAATTTAATTAAGATTGTATTTTAAAAAATAATTATTGAATCATAAAATCTAAAAATCAATAGCCGAACACAATTAGACTAAAATTTAATGGATGAAACACAATGGCTCCAAATGTAAAAAGAGAATTACACTGGGCTGTCTCGTACGATCCTTCCCTCCAAATTCCAATGACACAGCACCGCACGCTAGGCCAAGCGATGTCGGCCCAGCCCACCGGCTTGGTGCCGCTCGACCGCCTCGCCCGTGCGCTCGCCTCCGACCACCTGCCCCCGCCGCCGTTCGCGCTGCACGCCCACCTCCTTCCGCGCGAACGCCGCCCTCCCTCCTGCGCTGCTCAGATCGCTCCTCAGGCCGCGCCTGCCCGTCTCCCCCGACCACTTCTCCGTCCCGTTCGCGCTCAACGCAGGACCCAGCCGCGACACTCCGCCTCCTCTCGCGCGGTGCATCTTTCCACGCCGCTTCCCTCCGCCTCGAGCTCCTCCCGCTCTGCCTCCCCGTCAACACCGTCCTCGTCGACCTCTACGCCAAGTGCGACTGTGCGAGGACCTCCCCGCGGCCCACGCCGTGCTGGCGAATATTCCCGTCCCCGACGCCATCTCGTTTAACTCTCTCCTCTGTGCACACGCCTGCTTCGCCTCTGTGCCCGCCGCGGAGTCCCTCTTCCCCTCCATGCCATGCAGGGCTCAGTAACTTAGGTCTCCTGGAACGCTATGGTGGTCGTCTACGTCAAACCGGTGACCTCGCGTCTGCTCGTCGCGTATTTTATGAAATGCCTACAAGGGACTCTGCATCGTCATCGGTACTGATCGTATGGAAGTGTAAGCACGGGTCAGTGCAGAGTGCGCGCGAGTTGTTTGATAAAATGCCGACAAAGAACTTGATCACGTGGGCAGCAGTGATTAACGGTTATGCACGGACTGGGTGGCCGAAGACAACACTTGCTCTGTTCAGAGAACTGGAGGCTGCCGGGATAGAGCCTGATGCAGCCACCATGGTTGGGGTTATTTCTGCGGCTTCACAAAGGAGCATTGCAGAGTTGGCTGGCTGGATTTTAGCATAGGTTGACAGGAAGAGGATCGAAAGGAATGAGAAGGTATTAACAACACTAGTAGAGATACATGCTAAGTGTGGCAATGTTGAGCAGACTCTTGAGGGCGTTTAGGGAGATCGCACAGCCGAATGCCTATCCATATACTGCACTTATTGGTGGGCTGGCGACACATGGACATGCTGAACTGGCCCTTCAAGTATTCAGGCCTGACCAATCACTTTTGTCGAGGTGCTTACTGCATGCAGCCATATATACAGGGCTTGTTGATAAGGGACTGGACTATTGGGAGTCAATGGTGAGGGATTATGGAATTGAGCGCCACACAGTTCACTATTCCTGTGTTGTTGACATGCTTGGACGACAAGGGAGGCTGGAGGAGGCTTAAGAGATGGTGAAAAAAATGCCAATGGGGCCACACCAAGGGGCTCTTGGTGCACTGCTGAGTTCCTGCAAGGCATATGAAAATCTTGAGACTGCAGAAATTGTTGCAAACAAGCTTTTTTGAGTTGGAACCTTGAAACACTGGGAACTACATACTGATGTCCAATATATATGCTGCAAAAGAGCTATGGGAGGAGGCGGAAAGAATTATATCACTGATGAGAACAAAACTTCCATTCAAAAACGCAGGGTCTAGTTGGGTTGAAGATCAACAGAAGGAGCGCATCAAAATGTCTGTGAGGAACTGAACCATTAGAAACACTGCTATTCTTCTGGAAACAAGAGAAGTTTGGCAGGCTTTAGACAGCTGATTTTTACAGTATTCAAACCAGGATCTATATAGCTTGTCACTAAGATATTTTCATTTCTGCACAGCTCATGTCATATCTGAAACTCGCCATGATAATTCTTTTTTGTTTATGGTAGTTATCTAGTGCATACACCTTACATTGGCAACCTGCTCTTAGTCTGAAGCAAATGTTATAGCAAGATATTCTAAAGACAATGCACAGTGTCCTAATTTCAACTCTGAACATGAGCGGCAGTGTTCATAACTGTAAGGTTCCAATGTGAGAACATTTTGATCTATGCAGTACCCAGATTTTACGGCAGTTTTAGAATAGATAGAGGATTAGGACACCTAAAGATTGCTAAGATAAGAATGAAACAGAATAATTATCTACATCATAAACTCCATATAGTTGGATGTATAGAGTTCTCAGCGAGAATGATTGGTACAGCACAAGCAGAACTAGAATAAGCCCTTTTTCCATTTTTCTGGACGCTGGTAATTCAACTATAACGGGATGGTTCATTCCAGTGTACACTAGTGATAGCATGCTAATTGATGTGTGTTCTTCTTTTTCAGGGCATTTCTCAGCTTGACTTCGCAGTCTCGATCGCATGAACCAGTTCATCGATCTTAGCGCCAGTTATCTCCTTGACCACCTTGCCATCCTTGAGAATCTTGAATGTTGGTACAACCTTTATTCCCAGCTCCTTTGCAAGAGGCTGCAAGTAGCAAGCACCAAGTTCAGCGTGACAAAATTTCATGGAGCACCAAATTGTAGCTACAGAAGGGGCAAGAAATTAATCAAAACCGACCCTGCTGTCGTGGTTGCAATCGAGCTTGAGAAACACCACATCGCGGTCCTTCTCGGATAGCTCCTGAAACTTCGGTGCTATCACCTTGCAAGGGCCGCACCTACAAACGAGAGTACCGGTCAGTCACCAGACTATGCACGGAAGTGAGATCTGTTCTCATATTGGTAAAAGACTGAAACGAAGATGAGGTTGATGGAGCTCCAGGATACCATTGTGTGTACATGTCGAGAACGACAATTTTCTCTCCGGCCGCCTTGACAATAGGCCAGAAGGTGTCCTTGGTTACCTCCGTCACTTGTCCAGTCACTGCTACCGCTTCAGGGTCCACCGAGGTCGTCTCCAAGCCGCTTGACTTCACCAGGGTCATTCCCTTCGACTCAGAGCTCGTCATCACAGACAGGCTCCTCTTCTGGGCCGCTGATGTGCTGCTTACCGAGGCTGGGAAGCGCCCGCAGCTGGCCGGCCGGCATGTGGAGATGGCCGGCGAGGTTGCCGGCCCGTGAGACGAGGAGATGGAAAGGCGTAACGCCATTGGAACGCTGGAGTTTTTCGAGGTCAGCTGGTGCCAAGTGGGGTGAGTCTTGATAGAAGAAGAGTTCGCAGCAGCGGCGGCAACGGACGAGTGGGTGAGCTTGAAAGGATATCCTGGATTGCTTGGTGGTATTTTTCCGCTTTCAAAGAGAGACACAAACTCGCAGTTTGTTCTCGGAAATGACATGACTGCCCCTAGCAATTTATGCACTTTTGTGGTCACAGCGTGACGCTGCTTCCCCCATCGTTATGTGCTGGAGGGCATTTTCGGTATCTGAACGATCGGATTGTGTGGTTGCCTGATCAGATGAGGAAAGGAGGGCAAATTCTTGTGACATTTGTCACGGAATCAGCATCAGACGTAGCAGATCCTTTTTTTTTGTTGAGATCGGGGCGTAGCAGACCCTTTTCTTCCTACGTACATGTAACGCTAGTATTTTTTTTTTCTACAAGCACGTAACACTGCCACGTCTGTATTCTTGGTTCACGAGGAACGAATGCAACTAATGATATTTAGGTGCTGTTTGGTGTATAATCAGCTAACGTCAATGGTAATGCTAATGAAATACAGTGGTAATAAGGATATCTACTACTCCTGCTCTTCATTTCTGGTTTGTTTGAGTTTTTGCTTTCGTGTTTTTAGAAAAATTAGCTGATGACTAGTTAAAAAAAACAGATTGATAAAATTTAAATATTAATTTTTTCAATATATTTTTTAGCTTTTTAGCACATCAAAGTCAGAAAAGCAGCTCAGAACGTAATTTTCAGTTTTTAGTTCATTTTGTCATAAGCTTATTTTTCAGTTTTTTAAAAGCAAGCTTTTCAAAATCCTGTTTGTTTCAACTTTTAGCTTTTTAGCTTTTTCTTCTGAAAAAGCCAGTTAAAAAGCTGAAACAAATAGGGTTTTAAATTAATGTCGATGTTGACTTTTAACATCAACTTTAATTATTTGTCTTATTAAAAAATTAGTTCAAATATGTAAAATTTTAATTATGATTCAAATAATTTTAATAATAAATCAAATTATAGCAAAATATATAATATTTATTAAATTTTTTTAATAAGACGAATGATCAAATTTAATATTAAAAGTCAACGCGAGATAACGGAGAGAGTGCACATTTTATAATATGTGCTGCACGAGTGAAGTACGTGTGTTATTGTGTGCATCAAATCGAGGAGGAAAATTAAAATAATATCCTTGGATGAACCAGATCATAAGCTTTTTCCTTCAAAATAAAGCTAGCTAGCGAAAAGAAACTGAACCACATTTGTTTAAAACAAATGTTGAATACTCCACATGTTCCAGCCAGATTTTAAGAAAACATATTGAGTGAGTTTTTTTTTAAAAAAAAATTGCCCTTCTTCGACTTTGACTGCATTGTCCTCTACTTCACTTCCAAGCCTCCCATTTGCTCCTCATGTTCCAGCCACGAAAGGTGTAAACATGATGTAAATATGTAAAGGCAATTAATAATGCGCTTTTTTTGCGATGGAATTAATAATGCACTTTGTATATGAAACTAATGTACAAATGTCGCTCGAGTTGTTTCAAATTCCTGTTATTAGTGGAAGAGGAACTAGGGTCTAGATGTTGCTTTTGGATGTTTCGGACACCAAGAACAGATTGTTGATCGCTGCATCATCTGTGCAGCACACTCTAGGATCTTGTGTTGATACGATGAGTTCCCTGGTTCCGTGAATCGAAACATCTTGCTTGACCGATGCAATATGTTTCTAGGGCTACCATATCTTTTCCAATCCTGATGAGGATCCATGGCATTAGCACTCAAGTCATATTTCCTCATGTGCTGATTTGAATCTGTAGCTAAAGAAGATGGTGGTCTGAAGATTCAAGATCAACCCGATCGAAGCATGTTACTTCATGCAGTGAAAGCTACGTGTGGCCTTCTATGATAGATGTACAATCTCGATCATTCATGGTTGAGTTAGCTGTTTCTTGCCTCTAAAGCATTGAGTGCTGAGATTATATCAGATACGCTGGTTGATGTCGTTCATGTAAACCATACAGCCACATGTCCGTCAAACGCTCGAGTAGACAAACTCTTCTAGCTACAAGAGTACAACACAGCACATCAGTGGCCTGGTGGCTGTATGGTTTACATGAACGGGCCGGATCAACAAGCGTACAGGCGTTCGTGGCCTTGTTACCGTCTGATTTAATCTCGGAAAATGCATATCTGCAATGTAATATGTATGAAACACATCCAGGAAAAAAAATTGAATCGAAAACTACAGATAAAATATGGAGACAGTCGATCCCATGGATTAAAAAAGACCCAAGACTGAGGCTTGACATGTTCGTCATCGTACTTTAGTTTCAAAACATATACATGGGCTGTCCATGGCATATACCATACCAAAATCTCAGAGCACAGCTAACGGTTAACAAATTTAGATCGCTGCGAATAAGCAAAGATGAAGTCTTTGTTCCCTGCCAGTCACCAGCAGATCGAATTTCTGTTTAGCTCCTGCTCCCCACTACATCTTATTGGAAATAATCACATTTTAGTGATGATTAAATTAATTTTAGTAATTAAAAAAAGACTAACTATAACATGATTCGAAATATTATGTATGATGCATACTAGTACTACAATTCAAATTTGTCGAAGTAGTCGTGATCTCTGCAGTGCTAGTAACAGAATACATATAAATAACAGAAAAAAGATACATGTCATTCTTGCAGTGAGATTGTCGACGTAAATAGTAGACGAAGCAGACCGTCGATGTAGATATAATACGTGATCAGAGCAAAGAAAAAACAGTTAAACGACATCGAAGAAAAGCAGACGAACAATGAGCAGTCGCGAAGGCACTTATCAAAAAACTTATACGACTTCTACCCTGTGCACGGGCACGAGAGAACATGGGTTTCGAAAACCTGCTCTCTCGGCGCCGATGGCACGTCGGCGACGGGTAGAGAAGACAGAGCAGCAAGCACTCAAAGGAGAGGAGAATGAGAAAATAGTTTTGTGTGTTCTGAACGACGTCTTGTTTCTCTATTTATGCACAAAAGCTCTCACGTATATAGTAAGCAGACTGTCATATATATCACTTGTATATATAGTTTACCCACAAGGCCGCAACCAACAAGCTACTGGAGCTGGGTATTTTTCATGGGCTCACGCTTAAACCGAAAAGAAACGAAGAAATGTCGCTATTTCACGGCAAGCAAACAGTACCGTACCTTAGCACCGGGAAGTATAGAAACATGTAGTCTTTTTATCTTCATGGCGGCGTCCCTATTAGCTGCATCCACATCCCTGATGCGCCGACGCTCAATAGTTAGAGCCTCTCGATCAGACACTTCACACAGTGAACCGGTAGTAATTGGAGGACAAGGATACGTACATGGGACGCCTGCCATTGATGATGCGATCGACATCATCGAAGAGCGCCCGTAGCTTCCTACGGTCTTCAGGAACAGCTGCTCGAAGAGGTGCGATGCGCTGATTGAAGAGGAGGCGGGCGGCAGCTCTGTCTTGACTCTTGATCACGGAAAATCAGCTGGAACACCCTCTGCTTTAGAGGGGAGAGGAACAGTTCTCCGTGAAGCAAGACCAGCTGCGCCGTAGAAGCGTCGTCCGAAGCAGGCACGATAAAGTGACGAGTGTGGAAGCGGACGCATCTTTCAAGATACCCGGCGATATCCATCCATCGTGCATTTGTCACGAGCTTGTCTAGCACAGTCGGCGATTCCAAAGCGTTAAGCTCATCTTCTGTCATCCTGCAATTATGTCGGCACTTCATCATGCGTCAATGTTACTATAGCATATGGTTTGAAACTAAATGCACACAAATGGGACTGGTATATAAATTACGGGATCTGCAACTGCAAACAGTGGGATGAAAGGAAGAGGTGGGGAGAACAGCACTAAGTGTCAAGTAGATATATCACACCAAGCAAGTTACCAAAAGGTAACAACTTGCAAACACTATAAATGCAAGCATCGAGGAGGAACCATCCATTGTCATGGAAGGAGGGGATATATAGACACTCCCAAACTAAACGCAACTGGCGCCAAAATTCTCCATGGCGCCAGAACTTCAGCTCAAAGCTGAGCCGAGTAAAAGCATATCGGAGCAGCGTGAACCATCAGTTTAGAGGAACAATGCATCCAACAGAAAAAAGGTTAAAGGCCCATCTTTTTATTCCGTTTAACAATCTGGTTGATTTCACGATGTTAAAGTAATCAAGCATTGGACTACGTACGTAATCAGATCGTGGAGACGGAACATGCAGGCTGCAAGCCGCTCCGGGTCTACCCTGCATCCAAAAATCCAAGGCGCCAGCCATTGTCAGCACGTGCAATTACCCTGAATCTCAACAACAAATAGATTAAAGAACCAAGTTTTTTTTTTCATGACATGATTACTCACTCATCATCGGTCACTTCCGCATCAAGGAGGAAATGTTCCACAGCCGCCATTTCCTGCAGCGTAGCTTCTGCCCCACCTACCGGCGCCACCCTACGATGTACCACAGCCGCCATTTCTTGACTTCTTGGGCGCAAGAAACCGCTGCAAGCCAAAGCGGGCATCCTGCTGAGTTGTGTCGCGCACCTACGCAAACGCACCTGAGATCGGGAGAGGCAGCACCACCGCCGTAACCTGCATCAGGTGGAGCCCTGTCAGACATCGCCGCCCCCTCGTGTTCGTCTTCCCTGACCGCCAGCCTCTGTAAGGGACAGTGAACTGAAACTGCGCTCTGCTGTTTTTTTTTAGTCTAGACATCTACGATACAATACAGCTGTAGTATCTGAACATGCGACATACACACTACTTGTTTCATACTCACACAGCATACATCTCTACGCGTGCTTTAGACTTACAATTATACGCACATTGTGTGTCCTTCTGAAATTGACGAAGATCTTAGACTTCCGCAGACAACGAGAAGCCCTTTGTGCTTTCATGCGCTGTATAAAACCTGCCAAATAAGCAAACTGGGGGCTAACCCGCGTGGGCTGCCCGAGCACCTACGGAACTAGCCACCCGAGCTGCCCTCGGTTCTCGCTGTCTTCCCCTGTTTCAAGCAGCCGATCGCCTGTAAATAGGCCGGAATCATCCGAGGCCGGAAAGGCCCATATCAGATGTGCCGAATATAATAGGCCTTATACTTGCCGCGCCTCACTTGGACTGGATCCCTTGCTCCTCTGCAATCACATGTCGGCCGAGGTGTAGGCCATGCACGGCCCGAGCTGCATCCCGGGCCGGTATGGGTCCAATTAACAATGGGCCGTTCTGGAGCCGCATCCCGGGCCGGTATGGGTCCGATTAACAATGGGCCGTTCTGGAGCCGCATCCCGGGCCGGTATGGGTCCGATTAACAATGGGCCGTTCTGGAGCCGCATCCCGGGCCGGTATGGGTCCGATTAACAATGGGCCGTTCTGTTTTTGGACCGGACAATTTTTTCCTTGCTTCGGGCTGGCCGTCAGGCACGCCCAATCGAAGACGAATCGGACTGGGGGTGTTGGAAGAGCGCGAGTGATCACGAGGACGCAATTCATTTTGGAAACCGAAATCTTTGAAAGTTTCTTGCAACGAGTCATTGCCAATGACTGCTGCATGAGTGCGCGTAGAGCTCATACGAGAGATCATCATCCAATTCGTCGCTGGGGTCTCCCAATCCGGCTTCCATGGAGTGGATGCAACAAAAAAACAGGGGGATGGCCAGTCCAGATAGTGAAACCACAAAACTTTCCGTTGTAATGGATTGACTTCGGTTCTTGTAAGGAAACAGATGAAAATATTGCCAGTCCAATTCCAAAGAGTACAAACAGCGACATACAGTAACACTAGAGTAAGAGAGATTGCCACAAGCCTTCACGTAATTAGTCCTAATCAAATCAAAGAACCTAAAAAACGAATCAGCATGTGGCAACCTGGGTACCCAGAACACAAAGCTCTGAAAAGGATTTTCAGTATAATCATTAAACCAGCATACTATTCAGCCACAAATACCAGTTAAAGTTAACTCGTTCAAATGCAAGTTCACTAGCTTCATCATTAGTCAAACATAACTTCCATTTCTAACTGAGCATAGAAAATATCTCAAAAGGATAACATAGTGCAAACACGCTCATTCAACTGTCTGAATTTCATTTGCTAGCCTATATGATATGGACGGCTAATTTAGATGAACGTAGAAGATCCTTTCCAAGCCATCAGCCATGTCCTGGCATTGGTATCTGTATCTAGATTTGCAGTCATCTTGCACTTCTTCAACTTGCTTGCATTATCCTCTGCTTCACTTTCATGTCTCCCATTTACTCCGGACGTTCCAGCCACAGCAGGTGTTTCTGATTCTGGTGCTGCAAGAGAAAAACAATCTTTTCAAGAGAGTTCAGTAGGGTGTAACCAGCATTATAGTTTGATTTGAACCACAATATTATTCTTGTGAACTATAAACAAGTGCCAGCCCAAAGCTTGCCATTCTGTTTTTCATGTTCTAGGATTGCATAGATATTGTTTACTATTCATGCCAAACTCAAAACAACCAATTCTCTAAGTCCATAGGTGGCTGAATCCTATGGTTCGATTTGTTGACCATGTTACGCCTTGACACTTTTGTGGAACCTGAATGAGAACAAGCAACAAGAGAGAAACTGTTTTTACTTCGTTCAGACATGAATTTGTGCTTGTGGTATGTATCTCTTGGTTCCCATACCCTTGGTTGAGCTTGGATCAAATCAATAAGGCAAGCAGGACCACATCAAAATCTTTTATGCCCAAACCACACCCCATTTTTGAACAAAACAGATCCCAAGCTGTGTCCGTAGTTTATCGACTTTTACTATTTTCTCAATAATAGTTGCTGCACAGGAAGCACAGTTCCTTTTAGTAGGGCAAGGCAACTCAGCTAGCGCAGATGCCAAGAAAGGAGCAGCTCAGAACATTTCCAGGGACATTTTATCGTTTTCTGATTATTATAAAGCAATTAATACTTCCATGGTGATAATAGCCAAAACACAGGCAACCCAAGAGGAACAATGGCACAGTTTCACTATACATATTGCAATTTGGATGCTGAATGTAAATTTGCCCGTGGCTAATTCAGTGAAAAGTGATACTAGGTTAATATTATTAAGCCATGAACTAAGCTAACACAAATACTCCAGAAAGCACATTACAATTAACAGACTAGCTTAACGAGAAAGGCAGACCTGAAGGACGCTTCTCTATGTCCTGCCTGTACAAGGCAATGAAATAAAGTAAATTTCAACACGTATAAGAAGAAAACAGAAAAAAAATGCATTACTTACTGCTTCTTCTTAAAGAAACAAGCAATATCAAATGCTTTTTGTTTGTTGACTTTCTTCTTGAAAGGCCTTTGGACTGGGCGCACACTGTCAACATGATGTAAAAATGTCAAGGCACTTGATTGCTATAAGATCTACCAGACAGGAAAAGAAAAGAAGAACACAACAAAAATAGCAGTCAAAGAAGAACATGGAACCCACCCAGAAAGGTTAATTTGGCAATGCTTGGGCGCGTAATTTGGCAAGTACAGCTTTCCCTTGATCTCAGGGCACTTAAGGGCCATGTCCTTCAGCTTTTCTGCAGCTTCTCTCAAAAAGCTGCAGCCACGCTGCATAATCTCTACAAGAGAATAATATCATTAAAGATTTAACTAACTGTGAAACATGGACAAGTAGCCCTTAAAAAGCATTAAGGCCTTGCTTGGATGTTGCAGTTTTTCAATACCAAAGTCTTAAGAAACCACGTTTTTAGAAACCATTGTAAAGCAACACCGTGGTTTTTTTTAAAAAAAGGTCAGGAGTAGAGTTTTCCAAACTCCAAAATGGCTGCACTTTTTTTTACCAATACCATGGTTTTGTAAACAACAAAATTTGTTACATCCAAACACCTCATAGCTTTCTAAAACCAAAGTATCTTGCAAAACCATGGTATTCTTTCAAAACACCAAAAATACTTTGTATCCAAACAGGACCTAAACATGGGGTTTGGGCATTTATGATGTGTTTGGACAAGAATTACTTGCTTAAGTAACATACAGAAGGTAAACAAGCTTAGCCTTGTCTAGCTCAACCCAATTTTATGGATAACCGTCCAGAGGCCAATATAATAGGCATCCAACATGTGACATATATCAGTGTTCCATCAAGATTATAGTTTTTTACAGTGGAATTTGCTAACTTTTGAGATAACAAATAATACCATGGCGTTTCATTGAACATCCCTACTGACCAGACTAGCAAAGCAACTGAAATATTCTGATACAACAGCATGCACAGTAGTTGTAAGAGAGAATTTCTTTCTTGGCCCTAAAAAAATCATTACTTCCTTACTTGATCTTTTTTCATTTGAACTTCCTTTGAGGACAGAAATCTAAATTTGGTTCCAGTCTTAGCCTTTCCGTCAGTTTAGGGTGCGTTTGGTATGGTTCTGTGAAGAATCAAAAACGTTTCAGATTCAGTGCAGAAACGTTTCTAGTCAAAAACAGAATATCTTTAGAAATCGTTTGGTAAATTTCTAGTGATTCAGATTCAGAACAACTTTAGCAAACTTTAGGAACTAACAGAACAAATTCAGTAAACTTTAGGAATAACTCAGCGTGCACCTACATGAACAGCTTGACAAGACAAACCTAACGGAACAATTTTGGAAAACTTTGAAAACTTGAAGGAACTTAAAAGCTCGATTTTGGGCGTTCCAACGATGCAACGTAAAAGCTCGAATCGTTTTGATCGTTTCAGGGCTGAAACAATTTGCTATTTCGTCCGTTTGGTGCCGTTCCTACCAATTCACACTAAGTGAGGGTAAAATGAGTGTTTTATCCCTCATGTAAATAAACCAACATAATATCCATCTGCAATTGTGTTAATCTGAGCTTAAACTATATTTAAGCAGATTTTCTGTTTGCAAGTTTTATTTAAATAGAAAACTATTTTTTAAAATAAAATAGTTTAAGCTTGTATTAATACAATTGCAAATGAAATCACTTTAACACCGTTGGAGCCTTAAAACGGACGGAAAAGCTAAGAAAAGGAACAATCTAGATTTCTGCTCTCAAAGAGAAGTTCAAATGAATAAGGGTCAAGGAAGCAGTGATTTTTTTTTTTAGGTTAAGGAAGGAATTCTCTCCGTTGTAATAATTAATATCATGCATTGAAGTAAAGATGTGCAGGGCAGCAGCAGTCATCGTCGTGGGTACCTGGGTGGGTGCAGCCGGACCTGGTGAAGGAAAGCGTTCACAGCGGCGGTCACATGATTGTCCCTGGCAGCGGATTCATCGAGAAGCGGGTAGACCTTGCCGAAATCTTCGGCCATCTTGCCGCCGGCAGCGATCTTTCCGAGTTCGCGCCAGATTTGGGCGCAGCGAAAGAAGGCGCAGGCCTCATGAGATGGCAGCTCCGGCACGGAAGGCATGAATAAAGTGCAGTAGGAAATGAGTTCATCCCAGCGGCCGTTCCTGGCGAGGTACTGGAGGTGGGACACATCGAAGAACACCGTCGTCTCCCGCTCCAGCCTGGATGGAATGCAATCAAATCAAATCAAGTCCCAAATTAAGGACGAAATAGATGGAGGCGTAGATCCGACCCGATCCAGGCCACCGCACATGGGCGAGGAAGGAGGCAGCCCAAAACCCATTCACGAGGTGGGAGAAGAGAAGGAGAGAGCGACGTACTCGTGAGCGGCGCCTTCAAGGTAGTGCCATTTGAGGAAGCAGAGGATGCGGCGGGCGCAGAGCTTCTGGGAGAAAAAGGCGTAGTTGCGGGAGGTGTTCATCATGAACATCGTCATCGATTGATTCGCGCCCTTGGAGACTCTCTCTCTCTTCCCTGCCGTCGTTTGGGCGTGGGGGGCGGGGGAACGCCGGAACGGGAGCTTGCGGAAAGGCCGTGCGTCTCGCGAGCGAGGGGGGGGGGGGGGGGTACAGCCACGCCATGCCAGGTGGCAATGTTGGGTCGGACCCACCTGTAGACCGCACTTGGATTGCTGCCGCGTGGTGCGTTTAGGAAATCGTTTGATGTTCCTCGTATGTTGCGCCACCCCCCCCCCCCCCCCCCCACTCTGAAAATTATTGGTCTAAAAAACTCTGAAAATCATTTTCTCAAAAAACATGTAATTACATTTCGTTTTTATTTTGCAAACCAAATTTTATTTTATTTCCTTTTTTACTTTTTTTTATCAGAGGAGAAATGGGCTGAGGTTTCATTTTGGGCTGTACCGGCCGTACTGGTATCACGGAGGAGAAATTGGCCGGAGGTGAAACTCCAAAACTAAAATCAATAAGGCCTCCTTTAAAATGCGAAAAATTTTCCTATTTTCTATGAAATTTCTATAAAATTTCTGCGTTTCAAGAAAAGGTCTAAATTTTTTTTTTCCTCACGATTTTAATCATCCGGTGCACTTCGTCATTTTCTGTTTTGTTTTTCCCCCTTTTTGCTGCGTATTGCAGAAGATCCGGAACCTGGAGAACCAACGACGCAAACCACAGCGAGTCAGGACGCAGTAAATTACTGTACACCAATGAGCTCACGTAGCTTCGCCACTACGCGTCATAATTGAACATTGAAAACAAAAGAGCAGCACACGTTATGCCTGGATGTAATCGTATACAGTATGGTGATACAGGAGTGAGCCGTCCTCCTTGTAGTGGAGGAGGTAGTAACATTTGATGCAGAAGTAGCATGGGTTGTTCAGAGCCCACTTGTCGTCCACCGTCATCTTCGTCGCAGGGTAGATCTGGCACACCGAGCACTTCTGGAGACGCCTCTGCAACTGGAACGTCAGGAGAGGGTAGTCCGCCTGGTTATTGGTGTCATCCTGGTGGATCAACCGCATGTCCCTAATCACGATCATGTGCTTGCAGTTACCCTGAAACACAAAAGAGATGCCCACTAATCAGATCCCAGCACGCACTTAACTGTTCACAACAACAATACAATTCAAGACATAAAACGAGTAGAACCTGATGACAGTAGAGGTATCCAGCACCAAGCCGGAACTGCAACTCAGAAAATCGAATCCTCTGCATTTTCTCAGACTTAAACTCAGGCACATTAGAAATATTTAATCCCTTCAGTAAGTCCTTTTGCCGTTTCTTCAAAACTCCTGATGTTATGGCATCCCACTTCTCTGATACCTCCTCACTGGAATTCTGAAGCCAATCAAGTATTGGTATGCTGTAATCAGTGGCAGAATAATTCCTTGTATCATTGTAGAATGTATCCTGTCATAAGAGAGTGGTAATTGACTAAGTGGTAGATTCGTAGGAACAAAACTCTTAACTATTCTTAAGATAAAAGCATACCTCAATAAGGAAATATCCAGAATGATCATATTGTCCGGCCTTTTTCATCAAATTATCAGTTAAACAACAAATGCTATCTCTTAGATCAGTAAGAAACTGGCTTCCCAACACAAGAAATTCCTGGCTCTGCAATGAATCACAAGGAAACACAAGTCATGGAGCTTTCACTTAAAACAAGTATAAGTAACTAAAGGGTAATATAATTACTTTGACAGAGCCATATCTCTTCTCGTAAACTTCAACACAAAGAATTACTTCTGGATGAGCCACAGGCCTGTGTTCCTCTGATTTTGAAGCTTTATTCTGTGGGGGCAAAATAAACTGTGAGGCCAAAGTCTCAAAGCCAGGAGCTTGGGTAAAGAGATGCTTAAAATAAGCTGAACTAATCCAAACCTTCCAAGGTGCACTGACGTATTTAAGCGTTTTTGCCATTTCAGTCTTCTCAGATGATGATTTTGAAACTTTGGACATCACAGTATCACCGCTGCACCCCAACAAAAAAAAATCATTTAAGATTGTGACAAGAAAAGGTCAAATAAAATAATCTACCTATGGTCTCAAGTGCATTAAAGATAAAACTGCCCTAAGGATCTTCTCTTATGTTTGTTTAACTTGACTATAACATCATCTATGACATATGGTCAAGAATTCTACAAAGAACAGTACTTTACAATGTAACTTTTGGTGACCAATCATGGTTTGGATGATAACTTACGGTGAGATTAGACAAATAACTCATGACCCCCAAAACAAGATATGCCTCGTGCAATTACAATGCACAATAACTACAATAGACACCTATGAGTTTTAATTGATTTACCTGAATGAGTGCAACCTTGTAGCACGTTTATCTTCCTCTTGCTTAGCCTTGATATCTGCCATCTTCAACGCTTTAGTAAGATAGCTTCCCTGATCATGACCACAACAAATGAATGCGATACAAAATTATCAGAAAATGGTTCACAAAGATGACAAATGTACACCTAAGGCGGATTTATTAACTGCTTACTGCTTAGCACCCTACTCGAAAACAGGTTTCTAGTTAAACAGTTAATACAATAATAATAAGAGTCTGCTGAAACAGATGAACTGTTAAACAACTGCATACAACAAAACAACAGGAGGTAAAAAGAGAGATACACATACATATAGAATCTTTTCTCGGACCTCTCGATCAAAATGCCTGCCTCTCTTTTTTCCCTTTCTACAACTTGTTGGCCCATTTGTGCCTTCTGTATCGTGTGGAACAATGGACATACCATCAACAGGTGATTCAGGCATCTCATTTACAGCTAATGAATTATGTGGCTCACATGGTACAATCTCTGTTTCAATTGGTAATTCATGGCTGTCTCTTTCAACTGATGACTCTAATGGCACTGTCCCATCTTCTCCTTTCTGGTCTCTCATTTTTGCCTTTTTGCCTCCGGTTTTTCCACTGCAAACAGATGGTCCTTGTGGTACAGTTGTTGCTGTGCCCTCAGAAGGAGACCTGGAACTATCTCTTTCAGCTGATGGACTCGATGTGAGAGCCTGGTCTACAGGGATTGGATTCTCTGACATCCTATACAAGGTAGATCAATCTACATATCAGATCCTACCAACTAAATAAAGCAACAAATATAAAGTTAATCTTCAAATATAGACATGAAACTATGATTATAAGAAAAGAGGTCGTGTGGTGCACAAGAATGCACAGGGGGAGACTCTTAAAATAAAAACCGGCACCGACAAATTAATTTCCAATAGCATTTGAAACAAATGCCAACTTGCACATCTCTTCACGCACCTTAGCAAAGGAGCGGGTCACGTAAGATTGCCCGAGAAGAACATTTGAAGAAGATTAGCAAGTGAAGAAATGGAACAGGGAAATAGCAATGTAAGCATATTGAAGCGTAATGTGTATCCTTCTGAGTGATGATGGCATTGTTATGAGTTCAATAGCGACAGTGGTTGTGTGCTCTGTAATGTCACTATTGGAGGTGCGCAAACTGTTTTTGGTGGTCCATTGCGGTAGCGACGAGACCGGGAATATATTTCCAATAACTCTACAAAACATAAAACGCCTTGGCAAAGCCTACTTTGCAAGATATATTTGATTGGCCTGAAGGTGTTAATAGTAAGCACCAGACAATCTCAGTGCAGAACTCGCTGCCCATATTGTGCCTAATTCGATTCTCCTAAACCATGACAATAATATACAACCAATCAACCACACAAACAAATGCACCAGCAGATTAACCAACTAACCAAGCGATGGACAAAGCAAACTGCTTACCCTTTATCAGACTTTTGCTCCTCTGTTAGTTGCAGAGCGCCAGAATCCCGGTCTTCCTGCAAGCAACAGATGACCAGACGTAACAATCTCAAATCAAATTCAAACGAAAGAACAGTGACTACACCTCCATGGTCTCCTCGAGGGCGCGCTCCACCAGCTCCTCCTCCGAGAGAACCCGCAGCTCATCGACGCTACAAAAAGCCACACCAGAGAGTGTGAAACAGCACTCCACAGGCGTTACGTGCACAAACAGCAACAGGGGGAGGATTATCTCGATCCAACACAACGAAACAAGGGCTTACGAGAGCTCATCATCGAATTCATCGCTGGGGTCTCCCAATTCGGCTTCCAAGGCCTGGACGCGATAAAAAAATGGAAGGGGGAGAATTAGGGTTGATCAAGGCGCTCAGCTTCGGAGCATTTGCCGGAGAGAGGGAGGGGGGGGGGGGGAGCGGGGAGGGCATCGGCACCTGTAGCTCGTGGAGGGCGGAGGACATGAACTCCGGGACGGTTGACATGGGACCCACCATGAAGGGGACGAACACCGGGCCGCCCCGTGCGAAGGGCACCCGCTGCCGCCCGCCCGCGGAGGCAGAGCTCTCGGCCTCCTCTCCGGCCGCCGTCATCGCCGCGAACAAGCGCGCCTCTCGCTCTCCCTCTCTGTCCACCGACTCCACCCGGCGGGCCGTGACGTCCCTCGCTAACCGCTGGCTGCTGTCGGTTCCGGCCCAACTGATGACCTGCCATATACCACCCGTGGGCCTCGACGTGGAGTTGCCAACTGACGACCTGTCAGAATACTACGGCCCAAACAGACGCCACTGACCCGGTCTCCATGTGTTCGTCTTCGTCCCGAGACCACAGACCGTGCGTGACCTGACACTGACAGGCAGCAACGTAACCCACTAATGTAGGCAGGAACGCAGCAGCTGAGGGGCATCTCTTCTCAACCGATGTTGTTGCGAAACCAATGGTGGATGTAGATTCGTAGCCACGACTGCAAAGTTTGCATGGCGCCGTTGCAATTCCTTCTTTCTGCGCTGCCGTTGCATTCGACTTGCCGGTTTCACAGCACACGCCTCACGTAATCTCGCAAGTCGCAAAGAACAACAGCACCACCCCCCCGTCCCTGCTGCGGTCGCCTCGGGGTTTCAGGGTAGAATTATAACAGGAGAGCTTTGCAGGTGCGCGACTTCGTGAGGTCGGCTCTCTACGACCCTTATCACGGCTATTTCTCCAAGAGGGCGGGGCCGGTGGGCGTGCTCAACTCCAGCATCCAGTTCAACCAGCTCGAAGGTGGTCTCCTTTCTCATACTCATTTCCGCAAATTTTTTTTGGACTGCACTGCATAGCATCATCTATGGGGAATGTTTGTGTGTTCCGCCACTGCGCTGAACACATGAGGCTAGTTCTTTCTTTGTTTTCAGGGAGGCATTTCAGCGAACAAGCTGTGTGCATATGACATTTAGGATTGTTTGTCCATTCATGAATGCTAAAACCCATTGTTGATCATCCGGTGTTGCTTCTATGTCATGCTGTATTATATTGTGGTCATATATCTGAGGATTTTGAATACTTTACTTTCAATATCTTTGGCCTAAAAATAAATTGCATTACTCCTATTCGCAGGAAGGGGTGAATATATGCAGCATCTTGACAAACTGTATAAGAAGCATGATATTGCTTGGTTCACTCCTGCGGAACTCTTTAAGGTACCTTTTTTTTTTTTGCTTTAGTTGTTATAAATAAAATGAGATTCTTTCACTCAGATATTGATGCACCTTCCCCTCCCTGGTGCAGCCATGGTATGCCTATGCAATAGCAGCATCTATTCTGCGCACAGCCAATCTTTCAGTCCCCTTGAAGGCATGTTGTTAAGTTCCATGCCTTTTAGTTCTGTTTATCAGTCTAAATGTTTGCTGTTAGAAGCTCCAGATTTTCTTTTGTACGATTTCATGAATATCAAGGAGTATTTGTCAGATATACAAAGTTGGTGGTGGGTCTGGAACATGTGCAAAGTGCATACTTAATTACATGATGTTGAATGCACCACCGAAAGTCTACAATAATATGAAGTACATGTAAGCATCTGTTTCTTCATTTCTTCTTTTTCTCTTGAGGAAACTTTCTTATTTCAGTGTGTGGACACTCTACATCAAGCTCTACCATGTATGTCCCTAATTGCTTCAGACTTTAGCTATCTTCCAGATGTTAGCATACCGGGTGACAGAGCTCCATTAGTTTCATCAAAGGTATCGTATCCTGATTGGTTATTACTTAACGAAGGGTGTTGCTTGTTTTCTGACTACATGATGCATTTCTCCACCTAGTCTGAAAGTTTTTTATATATCATATTTTCTTAGAATGATTGTTGATTTCTTTGTGGGTGATGATGCAATTTCAAATTATTTTGTACAATCAAGGATTGTTGGTATTTCTTCCATCTCACTGGGATTGTTCTCTCCTTGTAGAAGGATGGAAAAACGTTAGATCACCGCAACTACCTTGATGCTCATGTATGTGATATGTTATCCTTTTTGTTTTATTCAAAAATTAGATCAATTTTGTGTGTCATTATCAGATAATTTATCAGCCTTAGTTTTAAGATCAACCTTGCAGTGACCTTTCTGAAGCACTTGCTTTTTTTACCTTTGGATGTACTCTTTGTTAGTTGGGATGGTATCTTCTTAATCTTAACTGAAATCATACTGAAACTAGGAGTCTATGAATGATTCTTTGGCGCTGCAGCAGCATTAGCAAAGAGAGCCTTAGCAAAGAATTGTTACACTACTTTGTGCAGCTTATGGGCCAACACCTTGTCATGTTTATGTTCCTTGGTGATGCATACTCCCTCTGTTCTTTAATCGATATCGCCGTTGACTTTTAAATTTAACTTTGACCATTCATCTTATTCAAAAAAAATTAATAAATTTCATATATTTTGAGATAATTTGATTTATTATTAGAGTTATTTGAATCACAACTTAAAATTTTACACATTCGAACAATTTTTTTGAATAAGACAAGTGGTCAAATTTGAATTTAAAAATCAACGACGACATCAATTAAAGAACGGAGAGAGTATATGTTTTTCCCCAACCATTTATGGTGTTTGAGTGGATTGACCATAACTGCTTTGGATACAGCTTGGTTTTGTAAATGACCCAACAAGCTTGCTTATATTTGCTATCCAGGGAGATGTTAATATTTGGCTTCTCTAAAGAATACTTCCTCCGTTTCAAAATATAAGCATTTTTAGATTTAGTCAAAGTCAAACTTTTATTATTTTGACCACTAATAATATATAATTAATTAATTTTATCATATAAAAATTATATTTTTGAATTCATCATTAAATAAACTTTCATAAAAATTATGTAATTTTTTAGATATTATTAGTAGAAGTTAAAAGATTTTAACTTTATTTGAACCTAGAAATGATTGTGTTTTGGAACGGAGGTAGCAGAAGAAGTCTGGTGCATTTAAACCAGTAAAGAAGAGGAGGAAAATCATAGTAAGCTTATTCTGTTTACAACAACTTTGTCTAACTAGCTCATACAGTTATCTTTGACTAACTTCACTTTCGTGCACATTAGATGGATAGTGCAGCTTTCATGGAAGAGTTTGGTATGCCACTGAAGATGAAGACCATGGATACAATCCACTTCTTGACGATTTCAATAACACTAGCATCCCTACCCACAATAGTAGGTTGTAGTTTTTTTTTTTTTGCGGTATCTCTCTTCGTAACTGTTTACTTGTAATTCTCACTTATCAATATTTTTTTATTTTTAATACATCTTTCTCACTTACCAATACATTTTCTCTCTTTTTCTATTACACACTTCTTTTTTTTCAATAAATTTATTTAATTTTTTCGTCAAGAATTAGAATGCAATTAAAAGTGAAGGAAGAAAGCATTTCAATAAAATGAAATTCACGTAGTAAAACATTCTGAAATGAAAATTGGAGCCCCAACCCAAACAACCAACTCTCCATCCACACGCAACGTCTCCGACACCGGCAGCCGTTTTACGGGTCACGATGAGCTGGCCGCTGATGTGGTTTCTACACGCGGCCCCTGAAAGCCTCAGCCTATGGCAGCACTCCACGTCGTCCTGACCATGGAGGCCCGTGAACAGGCCAGACCTAATCCTCACCCGTGTACGTTTCACGCGTGCGCGTAGAGAAAACGTCACCGTCTGCGCAGACGACCCCGGTGAGCCCTCAGAATCCCTCTTCCGTTAGATCACGTCGAGTTCGTATCTGACGTACGCGGATCGTTCCAACGCGCAGCCCAAGTCGGCGGCCCTGCGACACGGACATCCTACGCGCCAAAACCAGTACGCGCACGCTGTTTCCCCCATACCTCTATGATCAACGGGTCCCGCATTTCATTGGAGCAGCCAAACATGTGCCTTCTTCCGTTTCCCAGAATTCGGCCGTTACCAGTGTTGCAGGCTGACACTGGGGCCGGAGTCGCTCGGACCGGCTGTCATTGACCAACCGATTGCAGAAACAACCCCTACGCACAGTGGTTGAGAGTGAGTCAATGATGGGTGGGCCAATGACGCATACGGCCTCGTCCTCAGGGAGAGTTATTGGGAGGGCGACGGGAGTTTTGACGTAACGTCGTCGCGGAGACGCCGGAGAGGCTAGCGTGGGCGGCGTGGCGCTCCCCACAGCCGCCAGCGAGCGCCACGTGTGTCTCGGAGCCGCATCTCTGTTCCTCTCTCCTCTTCCTGCTCCCCTCCGCTCCACCTCCTGCTTGTCTCTGTTCATCTCCTCAGTAAGTGCACCCACCTCCACACCTACACAAAGAGAGAGGCGGCGAAACAGACGCCGTCGCCATCTCTCCACTCTTTCGGTCCCGTCGCCGTATCCCTCTGCATGGACGCCTCCGCCGGCTCGTCACCACCGCTCTCCCAACAGAACCGGCCCAAGTACGGTGACGGCCGGGGGGAGGAACCAGCGGGGGAGATCGGCGGGGAGGCGGGGGACGACTTCATGTTCGCTGACGACACGTTCCCTTCCCTCCCGGAATTCCCCTGCCTCTCCTCGCCGTCCAGCTCGACCTTCTCGTCGTCCTCCTCCTCCAACTCCTCCAGCGCGTACACCAACGCAGCAGGAGTTGGCAGAGGCTTCGTCGATGGCGCCGCCGGCGAGCCCTCAGAGCCGGTCTCGGCCGCGGAAGGGTTTGATGCGCTCGAAGACATCGACCAGATCCTTGACTTCGCATCTCTCTCCGTGCCCAGCTGGGACTCAGAGGCGCTGTTCCCCGACATGGGCATGATGATAGAGGACGCTATGTCCGCGCCGCCGCATCCGGTGGGCGACGTCCCGGATGGCAGAGACCAAGGGAAGCCCTTGCCGGAAGGCTCAGGGGGCGATGAGCCTTGCATGGATGCGGCGGCTGGGGATGACTTGCCGCGGTTTTTCATGGAGTGGCTCACGAACAACCGTGAGAGCATCTCGGCTGAAGATCTCCGCAGGATACGCCTCCGCCGGTCTACCATCGAGGCCGCGGCTGCGCGGCTCGGTGGCGGACGCCAGGGCACCATGCAGCTGCTCAAGCTCATCCTAACATGGGTACAGAACCACCACCTACCCAAGAAGCGTCCTCGCGGCGCGATGGAGGAGGCAGCGGGGTCGCATGGCCACACCCAGCTCCTCAGCCCCGGCATGAACTCTGGCTACGGGTTCCCAGCCGGTGGACAGGACATGGACGGCGCCGCCGGAACGTCATGGGTGCCCTACCAGCAGTCCTTCACACCACTCCCTTACGGCGGTGAGGGCACGGTGTTCCCGAGCGGCGCAGGCCAACAACAGTGTATGTTCCGCCAACAGAGCTGCGGCACGAGCAGCGTGGTCGTGAACAGCCAGCCGTTCTCCCCGCCCACGGTGGGCGACATGCACGCAGCGAGCGGGGGGAATCTCTCGTGGCCGCAGCAGTACGTGCAGTTCCCTGGCGCTTCAACTGTCTCGTACCCTATGCCGCGCGTCGTCCCGCAGCCGTTTTCTTCCGGATTCGCCGGGCAATACACCATGGCTGGCTCCCAGCGCATGGCCGGCGTAGAGACTTCCGCGACCAAGGAGGCCAGGAAGAAGCGCATGGCGCGGCAGCGGCGTCTGTCCTGCCTGCAGCAGGAGCGGCGGAGCCAGCGGATCAACCTGGGCCAGATCCAGGGCGCCGCCCTCCAGGAGGAGCCGTCCCCGCTGGCGGCGCACTCAGCGCCAGTCACGCCGTGGGCCGGTGGCTGGGGATCCTGGCCGTCGAGCGGCCAGCAGATCCGCAACCCGCTCTCGAAATCCAATTCCTCAACGCCGATGTTCCAGGTGCCCTCGCCGGAGGAGCTGCCGCTGGCGGCGTCCTCTGCTCGTCAGGATGAGAGCAGCCAGCGCGCCACAGCTGCCTCCGACAAGCGTCAGGTGCATGCATGCAGATCTTCACACATCGCTTTCTAGCACGAGATCTGAAGATACACATCGCTGTCCAGAAATGGAACACGCGCGCGCTGAGTCGGTGTTCCGGCAGAGTTCTTCAGCATCGATCTGACGAACCAGTGTGTTTGCATGCAGAGCGGCGGGAAGGCGGACAAGAACATGCGGTTCCTGCTGCAGAAGGTGCTGAAGCAGAGCGACGTCGGCAGCCTGGGCCGCATCGTGCTCCCCAAAGTTAGACAGCCGCGCCACCGCTCACCATCGTCTACCCCGCTTGCACATGCAAATCTAGCACATGTGTTCTTCCCAAAATTTGCCATGATTGGAGAGCGAGACTCTTCAATGGTGCTAAAATTTTTCTTTGTTTTTTTGGACGATTTCAGAAGGAAGCGGAGACTCACCTGCCGGAGCTGAAGACGAGGGACGGCATCTCCATCCCGATGGAGGACATCGGCACATCGCGGGTTTGGAACATGCGGTACAGGTGAGCTTGCATTCATCATCGCGCAAGGGATTTGGGAGAGGCTAGCATGCATGCTTAATTTTGTTCTTGGTATGCTTCCTTTTCTTTTAATTTTTTATAAGAAAATTTGGAAGCCTGCAGTGTCCTTGGTTAATTGAGAGGCAGAGATAGCAGCGCTAACAGGACCAGAAGTAGTAAATGGGAGTAGTACGAGTGCAGCATCACTGTGGGACAGTCCCTTTCCCAATTGGGCAAGTGGGTCATATGAATATGTGATGGGAATCTGGGAGCAAATAGTAGCATGCACTCGTTGAGTAAACATACGTCAATGCAAAACGAGTTTCTGCATCCGATACACCAGTTTCAATAGTGCAATAGTAGCATACAAATATGCATGTTGTGTTTGTTCTTAAAATGTTACGTAGTATAATTGACTCTTTGACAGTGACATGAGTGCCTTCTTATATCTGCATGCACGCAGGTTTTGGCCCAACAACAAGAGCAGGATGTATCTCCTAGAGAACACTGGTGAGGGAAAAATTGTTACTAATGATTCAATCTTGCCTGTCGTATAACATCTCGTCACATGGTTTTGAAACATCTTTTGCTGGTTGCCTAATTCACCCATGCATGCGTTCAGGCGATTTTGTTCGTTCCAATGAGCTTCAAGAGGGCGATTTCATCGTGATCTACTCGGACGTGAAGTCGGGCAAATATGTAATGTTCACTAGCTATAAGTTTTTAACTGTTCTTGCTGGACACTTTGTTTATTCAGCATTGTGATAACCGAGTCATCATTTTTTTTTTTTTTTTTTTGCGTCAACAGCTGATACGGGGCGTGAAGGTAAGGGCGCCGGTGCTGCAAGAGCAAGCCAACGGTTCCCGCGCTCTGGGCAAGCACCAGCACGCCGGCGCTTCAGGCTCCGAAGACGGAATCGCCGTTGAAGGCGCAGGCAAGCCTGACGGCGCCGCCAGCAAGAGCAGTAGGTCCGCGCACGCCGCCGCTCGGCGGGCTCGTCAGGAGGCCGCCGCCACGGGCCACAAAATGACCGTGAGCATCTGAAGGGTACGTAGCCTCCGTCCACCATTGTTAGAACTAGCCTAGAGCTCTATCAACGGCGACCGTGTCCCGTTGGGGTAAGAAGCTCGAGCACCGTGCTGGTGTCGTCACCTGTGTCGGAGATGGTTCACCTGCTAGTTCTGGACATGTACATGCGCATGCAGTATCGGGAGGCATACCTGAAATTGTGTCGCGCATCTATCTAACGAGAAGACAACAAGCGGGTCAAGCATGCCATAGTTTTTAGTATGATCGATGCCTCCTTTCGTGCCTGACTAATTAAACCTTTTTTTTAAAAAAAAAATCTGCATGGCCCGTGAACAAACACTAGTACTGAGATGTAGTCGTACGTGGAAGTGACAATACTGCTTTCATATACGTACTCCTGTGCTTTGACTATACGTACACAACGCGGTTTGATTTCCTGATCGACGCGTCCGTCGACCCTAGATTCTTCACCTGGACCTGGCACGGATGAGGTATGGCGCCTCTCCCGTGTGACCTTGCTTTCCTGGCCTCGGTGTATCCGTGCCTGACTTTCCCATGTGCGGCGGCGCCGTTGGCGTGGAAACATGACGTTATGGCGCGCCCCGTTCCGCCGGAGCTGATATCATAAACTACACCACCCAGCAGCCCTGTTCAATTCAGGTCAGGTCGATCGATCGGGTGATCCTTCTGTCTGTCTCGACGTACTCACCGGCGGTTGCTGCTGCCATGCGCCGCCTCGCACCTCAGGCTGACATGATCGGGTACGTAGCTACTAGGAATTGTGGTGGTGCTCGGTCATGGATCGCGCCCGTTGGACGACCAGATGCGTTTTATTCTCTCCATTTATTTTAATTATTTATTTCTTGTCCCTTTAATCTCTCACAGAACTAAATAAAGAACGAGGAAAAGGTGTGTGTTCGTAAAGGATAAGGCAACGACCGACGGAAATCAGTGGCGTGTGAGCGCGCCAACGAAGAGAGGTGCCCTACGGCTATGCTACAGGATCGAGTAGAGCAAGGTCCCGGGGCACGGATGAGTGTAGGGTGTAGGAGGACACATCTCTTCGTAACATGCCCAAGTTCATCGTGTCTATCGTTCTTACCCCGGAACTCCGGAACCTGAGAATTGGACGTGCACCAAAATCCACGCACGCTTGTATACTTTGTGTCATGACTTAATAAAATACTCTCTTCCGTTTTAAATTATTGACATTGTTGACTTGTAACTTCAACTTTGACTATTCGTCTTATTTAAAAAATTTGTTCAAGTGGGTAAAATTTTGTTATTATTTGATTTATCATTAGTAAAATTTAAATCACGACTAATAATTTTACACATTGAAACAATTTTTTTTAATAAGACGAATAGTCAAAGTTGATGTTAAAAATCAATCGTGTCAATAATTTAAAATCGGAGAGAGTAAATAAATTTAGTGTGCATTTGGCTCGTTGAAAGTAGAATCCTTGCCAAAGGGTGAAATAGTTGAAATGATTCAGCAATGAATCAGCTGAAATAAACGTTTCTTGTTTTTTACCTACACGCGTGAATCGGCTGAGGAGGTGTTTCGGCTGTGAAACACTTCGGTTGATGCTTAGATAAGTTCAAAAATTTAAAGAAGTTATCACGAGTTTCTAAAATTTTTTAAAATTGTTTCGTTAAGTTCATATTATCAATCTTTTTTGTGTACGTGCCTTCCGAGTTATTATTAAAGTTTTTTAAAGTTATTCTTTTAATTCTCAAAGTTGTTTTCAATCCTTATTCACATTGTTGAATACTCCCTCCGTCTTATCAACAATACTCCATCCGTTCTAAAATAAGTGTGGTTTTAGATTTTTCGAACTTCTCTTTTTCACCATTAGTCTTATTAAAAAAGTTTTTTAAAAAATATTTATTTTATTATGATCGATTCATTATTAGAAGTATTTTAAGCGACTTGTTTATTTTTGTATTTTCAAATTTTTTTAATAAGACGAATGGTCAAACGTCGATTTAAAAAAATAAAAAACGACACTTATTTTGGGACGGAAGAAGTAATCATTAAAATTTGCCAATAATTTTTTGAAGAGATTTTGTTTCTGATTTGAAATGTTTTCAGAGTGAAACTAAAATGTTTCTGACTCTTAATAGAATGGGAACCATACTAAACGTATCCTAAAAGAGAAACTATCGCTCAGACGTAAAAACTTGTAGCTTCAGGTAGCCTGTAACGAGTAAGGCTTCCAGCAGTAGTAGCAATTTTCAAATAATAACAGCAATATGCATGGAACAACATGCGACGTCAGCAGTGTCTAGGACCAATGTACTACTAGTACTCCATAATACTGAGCAACAGGAAAAGCTGGCGAGTTAACTAGTGCCATAAGCAGACACGGATGACATCCTTTACAGTAAATGACAATCCCCCACGCAGCAAACAATAAATATTGCAGTTGGCGGCACAATTCACATCATAAGGGACAAAATATATCGTGAACAACTGCCAAATTGTTTTCTTTTCTTAGTGTACAAGTGACTATGCGATGCGTTGACTTCGAATGTTTATCCTCATCCTTGCTTATTGTGAGTTTGTCACATGAGGAAGAAGCAAGGTGAAAGGGGAATGGTGGACATGTCACACCACATATAACATTCTATAGAAAATATCTACTCCGTAGTTTTATAATCTAGAGAAAAAAAATTGAAGACCAAGGTCAGGTTTTTTTTATAGGCTATACAGAGAGATTGAGGGAACCGATTTGCAGCACTCCTTCAATTCCAAAACAGTAATTAGAGGTAATAAAGCTCTATTAAGATGATAAAAACTAAAAGAAAAACTAAACTCGCATACAACCTCTCTCGATCCTTAATTGATTTTAATAAATTGCATTCCTTATAATTCAAACTCATGGCAGCTCTCTCAGGGGTGAGATAAAATTTGTGGGTTTTCTCGGTCAGAGATTGAGCCTATATTAAAGAAAATTGTAGTGGTGATCTTAACTCAAGCGGTTGAGTTTTTTTTATATATATAATTCAAACTCAATCTGTGATATGATAGTATTATATTGAGAACTCACTCCATGTCAGTAAACAGATGATATATTTTTACTTTTAGAATCATATTTGGCACTCTATCTTATTCAAATTTTTATACAAATATTGTTTATTTTGTTTTGAAATATTTTATCGCAATAGACTAGAGATATTTTAATCATGATTTATTTATTTTTATATTACACGACAATTTTGAATAAGATTTAATGGTCAAATGTGATGAACTAAAGTAAAAAAAAATGCCATCAATTTTGAGATGGAAGGCGTATGCACTAATAAGCTACTCCTATTATACAAAAAGATGGGTATCATAACCATCATAGCTTATACTGTATCTTAACAAAGTCTACCACACTGGCCTTCTTTTGAGGTTTCTTTTTTTTTAATTTTTTTATCAATTCTCACTTTTTAATTCTTATAGTTAAAATTTGTGATTCCATTTACTAAAAATATTATATTCTCGCTAAAATAAGCAAAATATTTAAATGAAATTCTTATTTATTCTCACTGCTAAACAGTTTATAAGCGGAAACAAGACGATAATCAAACCCTAGACCAAGAGTCCAAGACCAGACCAGACCGTCTCACTACTGCACAGCTGCAACACGCGAGCAAGGGCAAGGCGGCCAGGCGAGGTCCACGTCCCTTCTCCCGCTATCCCGCCCGCATCACCGCGTAGCCGAAGCCAATCCGAACCCCGGCAGAAATTAATCACAGCCATACAAAATTTAAATCACAATTTCCGAATTTCCAACACCACCAAACGCCACGCAGCACCGAACACGCGCGTGGATTTTCGCTCAATCAAAGACCAGGAAAAAGAAAAAACACCACGAGAAAAATCAAGAAAAAAAAAAGAAAGACGAGAAAGGAAGGAAGAAATTGAGAAGAAAACAACAACGAGATAGCCGGAGAAGCCGAGCGCAGGCGTCGCCGTGGCAGTGGCGGGCACGGCAACGCAACCCAAGTCCGGCGGGCCTGCCGCAGTCTCGTCTCGTCCCCCGCCTCGCTATTTGAACTCTTGGGCGCTCCAGAGCATCGGAGTCCGGATCGAGCAATAGAGCGTGCGAAATGCTGCCTTCCACACCGATGCTCCTCGCCGTGGGACCTGGCTCGACCGCGGCCATGATCCTGGCTCCGAGATGGGCGCCGCTCCGGGTGCCACGGAAGGGCCGGTCGCTCCGGCCCGTGAGGATCCGCGCGGCCGCGGCGATCGGAGGCGAGTTTGGCGGCCTTGGCCGGCGACGCGTCGTCGCGGGAGAGTTCGTCGAGCGGCTGCGAAACGTGCTGCCCGGCGGAAGCTGGTGGCGCCTCGAGGACGGCGAGGAGGCCGGGGACGGCGGCGGCCGCGCCGAGGGGAGCGGGACAACGGCGGTCTCCGCGCTCAGGAGGATGTGGGGCATCGTCGCCGCCGACCGCTGGGTCATCTACGCCGGCTTCGTGTCCCTCGTCGGCGCTGCGGTAATGCGAGATGCCATGCGAATATTCGTTGTTGACTTCGCGATTTGGCTGCCTTTTGTGTTTGTTGATTGTTCTTGGTTGTGGTTGCAGCTTGCAGAGATCGCTATACCCCATCTACTCGCGGCATCCATCTTCTCCGCGCAGAATGGAGGGGCGGTGTTCTACCGAAATGCCAAGCTTCTAGTTGTCCTTTGTCTAATTTCTGGAGTGTTAAGGTTAGCCATCATTTGCTCTGACTGTGCTCCTATTTTGCGGGGGATTATAGGTTAAGCCAAACAAAAGGTTCATGATGCGTTTATATGCTTTGCTAAACAACTGTGCTATTCGGTCAAACTCATCGATGCAGCTGACCTTATACATTCTGGTTTATATCTGTAAAAATGTACTGGAGTACTTTGCTGCAGGTAGGGCAGTGCCTACTTTAGTACTTGGAAATGCCTTTGTACTAGCAGTTTTAATGTAGAAGGGATAATTGGAAACCTTTGGTTCTTTGATAAGTTTTGAAATTGAAAAGTTACCAATGTGATCATGCATCAAAACTGTGAAATGTGGAATCATAGGGAGACTCGAACTTGAAATTTTACTCAGCACCATGAAAAATGCACATATATGAAACGAGTAAACACAGAAAAATAAGGAACTTTTTACGATACTCTCTACATTGATTATTGCCTTCTGTGTAGTTTTTTTAAAATAAGCGAGGTCCTTATCTAGCTGGTATCTCCACTTGCAGTGGTCTACGAAGCTGCTGTTTTGGCGTTGCAAACATGATTTTGGTAAAACCATGTTAGATTCCTCATGTCCTGCCCAGTTTGTTTCACATCATTATCACTAATGGTTAACTAATAAAATTATCAAAAAATTATGTAGGTCAAAAGGATGAGAGAAATGCTATTTGATTCCATTCTTTCTCAGGTAAAGAAGGGAGGAACATGGCTTTTGAATAATTTTTTTATTAATGCATCTAAACATTGTTGTCATTCAATTTTCAGGATATTTCCTTTTTTGATGGGGAAACTGTTGGTGATCTGACTAGTAGGCTTGGTTCTGACTGCCAGCAAGTGTCACGTGTTATAGGCAACGATCTTAACCTGATCTCGCGCAATGTACTTCAGGTAAAAGTTTTTATTTGGAGTTCTTTCTTGAAACACTATCTAGTTCTAGAAAAGCCTTGTGTCTCATTTCATTAATGTATCCCAGGGTGCAGGTGCATTGATTTATCTGCTAATCTTATCTTGGCCTCTTGGATTGTGTACAATGCTTATTTGTGCGACATTATCAACAATTATGCTAGTTCATGGAAGGTAAAAAAAAAAAGTACCCTTGCTGTTCTAGTTTGTCCTTTTCTTTTGTTTAATTCCCCTTTTACACTGTTATGCACAAACTGTGATGTAAAATATAGAAGACCTACAAGTTAGTTCTTGTCTATGTGCTGTTGCATCTTTTTTGCGTGAGAGAGAAATCAATGATCACACTTTTAACTCATAGGTTCCAGAAAAGAGCAGCTAAATTTGCACAGGAGTTTACTGCAAGTGCCAATAATGTAAGTTTGCTTATTTAGAAAAGTTAGCCATTTGACAAAATCAAATTCATATCCTATGAGACACCTTAATTATTTACATTAATTTATATCAGGTTGCTCAAGAGGTGATAACTTTGGTCAGAACAGTACGTGTCTATGGAACAGAAAAGCAGGAGATCAACAGGCAATTTCCTTGTTTCCTTTCTCTCGTACATTTACTAGCTAACATTGCATGTATCATAATGTATTTGAGATTTTGATAGGTATGCAAAGTGGCTTGATAAACTGTATGATGTAAGTTTTCGGCAGACAGTGGCTTATGGAGGGTGGAGCTTGAGCTTGAACTATCTTTACCATTCTACTCAGGTACCTCTAATGATCTTAAAGTCTGACTCAGATGGCCATTGCATTGTACTATTGATGAATTGTTCCTGCAAATAAGCTTTGCCGTAGGTTATTGCAGTGGTGATTGGAGGAGTAGCTATCATGTCTGGCAAATTAACTGCTGAACAATTGACAAAATTCATATTATATGCGGAATGGCTGATTTTGTCTACGTGGTGGATTGGAGACAACTGGTCCTCCTTGATGCAGTCTGTTGGAGCAAGTGAAAAAGTATTTCGTTTGATGGATCTTCTACCAAGCAAGCAGCTTACCTCTAAAGGCAAGAAAGTGGAACCCATTATTCTAATTTGATGTCATGTTTTTTGATCCTTTTTCAACTTAGGAAAATGTACATGGCTTTTGGACTATCTTTTTTTTGGCAAGATCGTTCAGTGACAAAGCTTTTTGCAGGGCTCAAACTAGATAAGTTGGAAGGGCTGATTCAGTATGCTGAGGTGTCATTTTCATATCCATCAAGGCCTACGGTATGCTTATACCACAAATTTAATGTAGACAACTACTTTATAAGTTTGATAAGTACCTATTCAGAAGAGTGATTTCTGGTCATAGTTGCTGTGCCTAATGATGTAAGATGTTTTTTATGGTCTTCATACTTTAATCTACTCATCATTCTGTTTTTGTCAACAGGTACCAATTTTGGGATCATTGAATCTTACATTGAATCCTAATGAAGTAGTTGCAATTGTAAGACACATGAGCTCTTTGAATATTTCACAAAGTATGCAAACCCTTCCTATTTATTATTTTACGTATTTATATGATAAACTTGACAGGTTGGTCTTAGTGGAAGTGGCAAGAGTACGATAGTCAATTTGCTACTCCAACTATACGAACCTACAAATGGGCAAGTAAGATATTCCTATTCCTGCTATCAGTTTTTCACGCTTATATATACTCATGACAGATGACTTCTTCACGTGTATAGCTCACACCAAGTCTTGTGTGTTAATGCAGATACTAATTGACGGTGTCCCACTCAGTGAGCTTGATATCAGATGGTTCAGGGAAAGAATTGGCTTTGTTGGACAGGTTCAGAATTCATCAACTCCACGTGCATTGTAATACCATAAGGAACTCATGGTGTTCTAAACAACCATATATGCTTTTTTTATGCAGGAACCACGATTATTCCGAATGAATGTTAGTTCTAATATCAAGTATGGTTGCCCAAGAGAAGTTAGTCACGAAGAAGTTGTATGGGCAGCAAAGCAGGCCTATGCTCATGATTTCATAATGTCACTGCCTGAAGGTTATAACACCATTGTTGATGATGCCCTTCTTAGTGGAGGTCAAAAACAACGTATTGCGATTGCCAGGGCCCTCCTGAGGAACCCATCCATTTTGCTACTTGATGAAGCCACTAGTGCACTTGATGCTGAGAGCGAACACTATGTGAAGGTAAATAAGGATTTGAATGTAATAAATCACGCATATGATTAAAATGGGCCTAGCAAAATCTTATTGATTTCTTTTGTCTCGCTAGAGTGTCATTACCAAAGTTAGTAGTGACTCAAAGGCTAAAAGAACCGTGATCATCATAGCACACAGGTATTGTATTGGGTAGCACAGAATGTGTCTTGGATTTTGATCTTGTGACATAACTGGGCTATTGACATACTTCCTCTGTAGATTATCTACGATTCAAGCTGCTGATAGAATTATCGTCATGGAAAATGGTAAAATTGTGGAGGTATGTTTTCCAGCTGACTTACAGAATGCAGACTTCTGGGGTTTAGGCAAATCTTTTAGAGATTCATTACCTCTTTGTTCATTTTCTCATGATTTAAACTGCAGCAATCCGCGATGTCATTTGTGGATTCTCTCAATTTCATAATTCCAAGTTCCTTCGTATGGTTGTGCAGGATGGTAAACATAGCGAGCTCATTAAGAAGAATGGTTTGTATTCAAGACTAGCTAGGCGACAAAATGATGATCTCGAGGAGCCCTGAAGTCACAGGTGGTGGTTTACTCCAAGCACTTCTCAGTGGAATAGTAGGTAATGGAAGTCATCAGTCACTGGTGTATTCTTTACCAGGACTGACCTGGACCCGGGAGTTCAAACCAAGATTGCAACAGTTTTCCCTACGAATCAAAGCAATTAACAACTAATCAGGTTAAATTATTTTTTTCACGCAAGAGTAAAGCAAAGTCAAACATCTGGCTTGGCAAACACGGGAAAGCCCTCTGTAGTTCATAAAGGCCTACTAGATGCAACATGTAACTAAATGTACTGGCACATTGATGCTCATCGGAACCTGTAACTAGATTTTAGACCAGGAGAAAAAAAACTAATTTTGTCAAAAAGTACTTATACCTCATGGATTTCATATATTAGAAAGCAATATGGGTAAAAGTATCGTTAGCCTGTATTTTGTGGCCATTAATTAATTTGGCCCAGAAAGGCAATAGCTCCATTAGGCACTGTTCGTTGTACTCTATTGTTAGGCGATCTGTTCAATAACGGGCAAGTGAAGCAGTGTGGAAGGCATAGGGCATATCTGGGACACGCTACGTGAAAAAGGAACGCTACTGCACAAACAACTCTTGAACTGATCTGGTATTTTCATCCCACTTTATGCAGACCACAGATTACAGTTAAAGGCAAACTATACCACTTAAAAAGGACGCTGCATATATGAGGATGAAGATTATATTAATTCTATGATTAAGCATAAAATCTATTCGTAAACTACCAGTGCATCATTGTACAAGAAAGTGAGATTCTACTACTTTTCTAGTATTAGGACTTGAAATTCCTTTGAAATGAAATCAAGTCGTCCCTCAAAACTCAAGTTGCTCAAGAAAATCTTGGGATGGTCAGACACAGAGCCCAAGCAATCACAAAGGCCATCCTCCAAAATCGATGATCGTGGAAGGTCTGTTTGCATTGTTCACTTAAGCAGTCTTCAGTTTCGCTGACACTGAGGACAGGTAAGACAGGGCTCTATGGCCCACAAACACAAGGAAGATGCTGAGGAAGCCAAGGTACTTCAAAGTCGTGAAAAGATCCAGCTGTTCTCAACCAAAAAGAAGAAAAAAAAAAGAAAAAAAAAAGAAAAGTGAGCAAACATTTTTCTCAATGAACGATGTATAGAACAAGACAGGGAAGATCCAAACCTTAACCCAGAAAAGAACATATAGCAAGAGGACTGCTCCCATTCCAGCATGGAAGAGTGATGCAAATGTTGCCGGTCCAGGCAAGGACGGGAAATTCTTCAAGTTCACACCAAGGTGCATGAGCTAAATGAGAACCATAAATCAGTTGCATTAACAAGAAACACAGTGAATTGTGTGCATTATTCAATAAAGAAACAGAATGAATTGCATGAGTTTTTACTGACCCCAATTAAGAAACTGATAAAAGACAGAAGGGTAAGACCCGAGAATGCAAGTGAAAGTTCCTTGGGTGGTCTCTTCTCTGGTGCACGGAATATGTGTGATATCTCTGCCTTCGGCCCAAATTTTGAGAATGGGTCAACAGCTTGTGCAGGAGGGCGTGGGGCTTTTTTCTGGTGCCTCTGGCAAGTCCAGATCCAAATGGCCAAGAGCTCGCACAAACGAATTTTCCTAAGAAACAAGGCAATCAGCAATACTACCTAACAGGGATCAGAGGTTAAATCATTTGGTGCATACCATCACAGCATCACCAACTGCAAGTTCAAGGTCATATCTTCCAGACAGGTTGTAAAGCTTCTCCACCAAACCTAGGAAGTCCTACAACAGTACACATACATGTGTTATGTTAGGTGCTTTCTTCCATATTGAAAGAGCATTGCCAAACTATTAAATTCCATGTCAAAAGGCAGGCTTGTAATGTGTGTACTGTTTGATTAAAAAAAAACTATTGGCCCTACTGCCACAACAATTCAACGAATAAAAAGCAACCATAGAAAACATTAATAAAGTGAATTGCAGGGGGAGATACTCAACTAGAAATATTTTGAACTGCCTTGCAGAACCAGGAATTACAAATAAGTGTTCGACCTTGCTTTCATGCTTCAACTTCAAGAACACCTAACATAAATTCACTCAATCAAGTCAGAAAAAGAACGGTTATCAGAAGTGTTAAGTTATCAAAATGAATGGTAACCTGATGAGGCTTAAATGTTTTCCCCAGAGGTGTGGTCAGTTGAAAAGATAGATGCAACTTCTGCAGATGGTTTGCAGAAAGAGACACCTTTGTATCTTTCAGAAGATCTAGCCTGAAATTGGCAATGAAAAACATAAAATAAATTCACAAGAAAAAATTATTACAGAACTAAACCCAACCTTCGTCTAAGTACTCCCTCCATCCCAAAATAGATGAAATTTTTTACTTTTAGACATCATGTTTGACTCTTCGTCTTATTCAAAAAATTTGTGAAAATATCATTTATTTTGTTGTGATTTGTTTATCATTAGAGATACTTTAAGCGTGACTTGTTTATTTTTATATTTGCAAAAAAAAAATATGAATAAGATGAATGGTCCAATGTGATGTATAAAAGTAAAAAACGTCATGTATTTTGAGATGGTGGAAATACATACATATGACTGAAAGTAGATATGACACAAAAATGTACAAAATTTCGAAGTATTAGCTTTCCAGCTTCAAAATGGCAGCTCATTTATGTTAAATGCATGAACTCAAATCACTTTTAAATCCTTACTTTTGAAAAGATTCTACAGTCCCAGCATCATTGTCAGAAATTCCTATTTCTGCCTTGTCAACTTTGATCAATCCTGTGATAAATGCACTCTCAGTGCTTCTCCCTCCAGTAGCATAAGTAGCCTCATGCTCCAGCTCCTGAAGCGAAATCTGGAAGATAGAAGATCAAGGTTGTTAAAAAAGAATGGAAACAACTCTTACATAAAATAAACAAGAACAAATTACCTCAAAAACTAATGTGTACTTCCCAACATCTATTTTCAATGGAGCGATGTCCAAGAAATGAACATTGTTGTCACGGTCAAATTGAAGCTCCTGAGACAAAAGAGAGAACAACATTAGGGAACTGAAATCAGCAACACGATAAGTAACTGCTGATCAACTATATAACAAGGTAGTGGCATGAGGTAATGGCCGATCAACTATATATCTTGTTCTCACTGGTGATAACTTTAGAGTCTGAGCTCACCACTTGAACGAGATTCACTTTTAATGGGGGTGCAGCAGATCCGAATACAGTTGTGACTTCAACCTGAAAGAAATATACAGCGAGGAAGTTGTAGTTAAATTACATTGAGTTCAACATAACTAAACTCAAAAGCATTGTGTAAACTCACTGCAGCAAGATACGGTACCAATAACTCTGTGCATACTAGTTTAGTCAGGGACAAATTGCTCAGTAACACTGGAAGTGCGGAAATAGGAAAATAGCATCCAAGGTCACTAAAATTGAAAATTCTCACATTGAATGCTATTCTCCAGATTCTTCTCATTATTACTGAGCTACATTTCTCTTTAGCGACCACTATTGTCATAGAATCACAGATATAGGATAACACACAAAATGGCATGCAATAATTACCTTAAGCTGATCGTTGGATGTCAATGAAAACACTTTGGAAGGAAGTGATAGTATCAATGGGACAAACAACCTGCTAAATTATTGAAAATAAATTAACATGAATATATGACAAGGACACCAAGGAAAATGGTATGCTGATTATTTTAAAAAAGGAATAAGTCCTATCGACTTCCCTCAACTATCACAGTCGTTCGGTTTTCGTCCCTTATCCAGAATACCAAATATTTTGACTCCCTCAACTTTTCAAACCGTTCGTTTTTCCTCCTGGGCGGTTTCGAGGGCAGGTTTGTCCTACGTGGCAGGGTGACATGGCATTTTAGCTGACTCACCGTCCAAGTGGCAACACTTGGCAACCCACGTGGCGTTTTTCGCTAACATGGACTGCTGACGTGGCACAATTTGCTGACGTGGACATCCAATTTGGTCTAGTTTTATTCTAAATTAGAAATAAATACTTAACGACCTCAAAAAATTATAAAACTTTGCAAAGATTTAAATCATTTTACAAGAAACAAATTTTGTTTTAGAACCAATTTCAAATTCGAAGCACATTTTGTTTTAAAAATTTAGAAAGAGAAATGACTTCCCGAACTCAGCAGCAGCCATCTGTTCTACCTCAAAAACATGATTTCCCGAACTCGGATGAATTTGAAACTTTGGAGGATGATATATCTATTCATTAGGAACAAAGTTTGTTTTGGACTTATCTCCAAATTCGAAACATATTTATTTATACAAAATTCGGAAGACAGATTTATAACAGGGCGGTGACTCAGCTCCCTGTTTGAATTTTGAATTTGAATTCAAATTCAAAATGTGAAATTTCTAAATTTCTAAAGAAAATGGATGTGAAACAATAAAAATACTTGGAATTATATGAATTTAAAAAAATAAAATTGTATCCACTGATTTCAGAGGTCTAGATTATTTTTTATGGTTATTTCCCTTTCTAAATTTTTAAAATAAAATCTGTTTCGAATTTGAAATTGGTCCTAAAACAAAATTTGCTCCTTGTAAAATGATTTAAATCTCTGCAAAGTTTTAAAATTTTTTGAGGTCGTTAAGTATTTGTTTTCTAATTTAGAATAAAACCAGGCTCAATCGAGTGTCCATGTCAGCATATTGTGCCACGTCAGCAGTCCATGTCAGCAGATTGTGCCACGTCACCCTGCCACGTAGGACAAAACCGCCCTTGAAACCGCACAGAGAGGAAAAACAAACGGGTTAAAAAGTTGAGGGAGTCAAAATATCTGATAATCTGGAAGAAGGACGAAAACCGAACAGCCGCGATAGTTGAGAGAGGTCAATAGGATTTATTCCTTTTAAAAAATGCACTACGGTTAAAGCTAATGTATTTCTGCATTGGACAGAGTGAGGGGATCCACAATCCTGAAATGAACACAAAGACTTACCTATTGTTCTCCAGGAATGATAACGCCTCAATCTGATTAAATCAATCCTTTGAGCTACCAGGGAGTCCAATGCCAAGGAAAAATTTCGACAAGCCCACTATTTTCTCACCAGGGATCTATTGATTTATTTGTAATTATTAAGAATGGTGCTTAAACACATAAGTGTAACAAAGAAGTACCAAAAGTGAATATAAAAGATACTCACATTCAGTTTGCCAGAAGCCACATTTGCAAAAGAGACAACACCCCGTACTACTGAAGCAGATGTTGTTATAGGGCCCTTGTACTTGTTAGCATCAACATGCTTCTCATCAAAATAGAAGGTCCCATCATCTAAGAATAAATATCACTCAGCAAGGTATGCATTTGTTTGTAAGTGCAATGTTCCAAAATAGACTAAGTAAATATCATACTGAAGTGAACATAACTTCACATCACAACAAAAAGTGTTTCATATACTGATGCTTCATATAGCTGCATAAATCTGTAATCTAGGCTATCTAGCATGCTATATGTTTAGAAATGTGGCAACTAGATGAACCATCATTGCCCCCAACACGGAGTAAATATAAAGTTACGTTCCTATAAGGTGGCAATTGGGCACCTAGCCTCCTGGAGGAGATGATAAGAAACAATAATAAACTACAGCTATTTTTCTCTCTGCATCTGAAACTCTTGAACAAATGTGAACAAAAAACTTCAAACAACATACCGTAGCTCTCGATGGTGTCAAACAGCTTCACAATGTCATTTTTTACCATTCCTATCTGACAGCATTAAAAACAACATCATCTGTTAGAGCTTACGATTAAAGACAATGTATAGGGGCAGAACCAAAATATAAGGCCTAAAAGTAGAGCATGAAAGAACTATTCACAGGAAAAATTTCAAAGCAAAAAGAAAAGATGAGAATCCCACGCATGCAAAACTTAGCGTAATAGTTCATTACATAAAAACATCATGAATTCTCTAGAAGTTGCAAGACATTGTACATAGTTCACAAAGTAATAAAACATGATAGATTCATCATGTTCTGTAGCTGAAAAATAATACTCCCTCCCAATTGGACTACTCTAGTTTTCCAAGATTATAAGGCATTCTCACTTCTCAATACTTCTCCATATCTATATCTCTCCTCATTTTCTGTACATTACATCTTTTTCACTCCTTAATTCCCGTGCCCAAGCCCAAAATGACTTAGGATGGAGGGGGTAAAAGTTATAATGTGTATTAAAAAATGATAAGTGGGGTATCAACAGCTGCTCAAGCAAAGGGTGCATACACACCATGGATGGATCAACCTCAGCATCAGCCAGTGAAACAACCCCTGCCAACACTTCTAGTGCGATACCTGTGAAGTACATTATTAGTAAAAAGTAAGTGACTGAAACTACGTGTTAGCTTTGCACTTGAAACCTCCTGGACAACAAGCTTTTACAGAAAAACGAGAGATGCATTACACAGGTAGACTTCAATTTTTTGGCGATTCATAAGGTTCTATTCCAGTCAAGCAGTGCATAAAGAACTATTACCAGCAGCAAATGTGCTAGATTCAGCACTGTTTGTATCAAAACGCCATCTCCCATCACTTTGGCTAAGTGCCTACAGGAACAACAATAAACATCAAACAAAACACATTATAAGAGGAAAATATGTTGTTTAGGCTGCAAAAACTAAATTGGGGGAAAGAAATGCATTGTCATAATGAATGTTCTGCGGTATCACCTTAATGGCGTGAAATGTGCCTTTAACATCAGATAGAACGACATTGTGGCCTTGTTCCTGAAAAATCGTAGGAAATTAATTAACTATGTAAAAATTCAAACAAGTGTCAAATAATAGTAGCAATGTAAACTGTACTACAGGGAGTAACCTTTATGCTAAGCAGCCCTCCGACAGAATAGTAGAATTCCAGCAGTAAATTGGTATCCTTGATCACTGCATTAAGACTCGCCACGGCACCCTACAATAAGGCATGAGACTCAAAACACTATCGAACATGACAATTCAGGTCGCAATACCGAGATCTCTAAAGCTAATACTCACATCATAAACTCCAGCACTAACACTGCACCCAAGAGCACCGCTGATTCGGACCGTGTGAAACAGATCTTTTGCAGGGGATGATGCTGTTGAGGCCAGCTTCTCCGCGGCAAACTTGCACAACTTATCAGTGAGGCCCTTGTCCTTCTCCACCCCAAGAATCTGGAACGTCCTCACCGCCTCATACGTGCGCTCTAAACTGCACGGCGCAAATAGATCAGCTACGCACCACATAGACGCAAATAAACACGGGAATTCCAGCCGGGCGGCTCCAGAGATCGGTCTGCGTCAATGGAAGCTATCCCGAAGGGACAGGCGAACGAGATCGGGAAGACGAAGGCGCCGGCGAGTTGTCAGTGAACTTACTCGCCGAAGGATCCGTCGGCGGAGGGGGCGAAGAGCTCAACTGCCGCGGATCTGTGCGCGTCGGAGACTGGTCGGACGGCGGAGGTGATGGGGGCAACAGCCACAGCAAGGAGGAAGATGAGGAGGGCGGGCGAGGCTAGGCGGCTCCCGGCCATGGTGGTGGGGGTGACCGCGGCCGACCGATGGGAGGTTGGCAGGGTTTAGGACACTGGGCATGTGGGGTGACTTGGCTGAAATGGACCGAAACAATCCGGAAAATAGTTGAATCATTTTCACTTTATATTTATAACAGGGAAAGAAAATATAATGAAAAAAATTAAAAATGGAAACAAATAGATAAATATAGAGTTTTGAAAACAAAATAATCCGGCCGGGAATATAATAGAAACCGTAGAAAATATGAATAAAATAAACATTGAGCATTGGTTGAAGTCCTATAATACATATAATATAAGTTGTAAGTAAATTCACAATATACAACTCAACAACAACATATATTATTAAGAGGTTGTTTGGTTCATAATTTTTATTTTTTATTTTTTATAAAATATGTTTAAATGAGATTTTATTATCATATTTAAAAAAACAATAAAAAAAATAAAAAAATCTGCTAAAAACGAAATTCCGCTGAAATGGTAAAAAAAAGATCATACTGTTTTCGTTACCGTTTTTATTTTTTGTTTTATTTTCTCCACTATCAAAAAATAAAACGAAAAAAATGATAAACGAAACGTGATGCGATTGGGAGAAAATCTCTGGACCTTTTTCGGCCCTAGGAGTGAGTGGCCAGATCTGATAAAGGTTGAAGGCAAGGCAAAGACAGATATTTGGCTACCACTACGCTTGTTAAAGCTGATTTAGATAGCGTTTGGATCAATTTTACCGCAACGTCAAATTTGCTCGCCCATGAACACAAGCGCAACCACCTTTTATTTTATTTTATTATCAACACGTAGGTGAATTGTAGGTGACGAATTCGACTTCCAATGCACAAACACAAGCCGTCAAGTTAGGGCCTTTTTGGATTGAAGATTTTTTTTTTATTTCTATATTTTTCTTATAAAATTGAACTAATTTCTGTAAATTTTTTGCGTAATTTATATGAAAATCATACATTTCAAAGAGCCTTTAATATTTGGCAAGGTGCGAATGATCCACAGCTAAGACCTTCTTTGAAACGCAAGAATTTTACAGCAATTTTATAAGAATTAGTTTAATTTTGCAGAAAAAACACAAAAAATAGAAAATTTTCTCGTTTTCAAAGAGGCCTAAACGTATGCTTGAGTGGTGCTGCTTATTCGTCACTATTGGAGATGGCAATGGGTACATATGCATCGAGTTTTGTTTTTTTATATCTATATCTATTTAACTATCGAGTAAAATATTTTCTTCGTACCCATACTCAAGGATATTTCTCAGGTCTCAGATACCTATTAAAGATATGTCTGTAATTATAATTTGTTGTTTTATATATCTTTATGATATATATTTACTATAAGTTTTCAATTTGTTGACACAATAAGTTTAACTAATACAAACTTAATTAAATGTGACACATTAAATAAAAAATATAAAAATATTATATTAGATATCGGTAGAAACTTCTTGTATCCATATTCATTAAATTTTTACCGTATAAAAACTCTCTCAGTACTCCAATAGAGTAATTACCCGTCGGGCATCGATCACCCGTTGCCATCTTTAATCACTATTCATTGTTGCACAACTGTCCACAGCTAAACGTCAAGTCAATATTTTCTTACAAATGTCCATGGTTGCACAAGTTTTGGTGGAAAGTTCAGTTTTGCTGAATAACTAGTTTCGACCTTTGCTAGACGAAGCAGATGGAGCTTGTGGGTTGTCTCGAGCCCTTCTCAATCTTCCCTCTTTTTAAAACTTGTTTGTTTGCGATGCCTACCTTGATAAACCGTTCTCAATAAAAGATTCCAGTGGATGCGAATTGAAAACATAATCGTACAACAATGTATCTGGTGATGTTGGATTTTGTTTTTGCAAAGTTTTAAACTATTAGCACTGTCTTATGAAAAATTTATCAAGGTATATTTCAATACCTGTAAAATAATATTTACCATACTTCTCTGAATAAGATGAAGGTAAATTCAATGTTAAAAATCAATTATATCTATATTTAAAAAATGAAGTGAGTAGATCAGTAAGCTGAGACTGCTCCGCTAATTGTAAAACGATCTATAACTTCAGCTCAAAGTTTTAGAACAGTCGTTCTGTAGTTTTGTCTTTAGAGAAACACTCCTTTTATTAACTTAGAGAGACGATGTTACATACTCTCTCCGTTCTATAATTCATATCGTCGTTAACTTTTAAATTCAACATTGATCATTAGTTTTATTAAAAAATTTGATAAATTTTATATATTTTGATATAATTTGAGTTATCATTAGAGTTATTTGAATTATAACTTAAAATTTTACACATTCAAACAAATTTTTTAATAAAATAAATAGTTAAAATTGAATTTAAAAATCAATAACAATATTAATTAAAAAACAGACGGAGTATGTGTTTAGGAAGGCTAACTAAGTCACAAGTGGCATCGAATTGACAAGGAGATCGAGCTCCCAGTTGGACTGTGGGCATCTAATTGACAAGCCGTTCCGTAGTTAGTTGTGAGACATCTCCCGGTTCTAAATTGTGATCCAATTTATGTACTCCTATCAAATAAGAGCTCGATTTAAATTTACCAGGGCAGCTTTGGATCCCATGTTCAGATCCCTGTTGTATTTTTCACCCGGTGAACGCAGGTGTGGAGGTGATCGGATCCCAACCTAACTGGAATATATAGGTCTATTCGGATGTGATACTTTTGCGGCAGCTGCAGCTGTTTTTAGTTCAAGCTACAGTAAAATTTGTTGGTAGAGCTGTGCAGCTGCCGCCGTAAAATCAGTGTTCGAGCACGCCCTATTTGGATGCGGGTATCTGTTAGGGCTGGTTAAAAATATATCATTATAATTTTACAAGTTTTAAAATATGTCATCGATGTGTCAGTGGCAAATAAGGCACTGCAAATAAATAACACATGGATTCAAATAACAAATTTCAAACTTTATAAATTTGTAATATCATATATCAAATTAATTTTTTTTTTCACACCCGCGAATGGCTTGTTTGGTCCGACAAAATCAGCCCATGATTCATTTCAGCCTGCTGGCCCAACTCCTCAAATCAACTCCCTTCCAGATAATGATAAGTCCAAGGAGTAGCCCAAATTCCCACTCCAACCCACCCAGCCCGCAGCAGCCCTTTGCCCACGGCGGCTGCTAGCCGCTGCCTCCAGCGCCGCCCGTACCGGCCTCGGCCGCGCCTGCCTCCGGCCCCGAAGGCGTTCCCCGCGCCGACCGCGCCTCTCTCCGGCCTCGACGCCGTCCTCCGCGCCGACCACGACCACGCCTGTCTCCGGCCTCGCCGCCGTCCTCCGGGACGACCTCG